>JACJUY010016941.1:0-12858 GCA_014220935.1 Platorchestia sp. MABIK | reverse complement strand
GTGCTGCACCTCGTGTTGGTGCTGCACCTCGTGTTGGTGCTGCACCTCGTGTTGGTGCTGCACCTCGTGTTGCTGTTGTACCACGTTTTGGTGCTGCACCTCGTATTGCTGTTGTACCACGTATTGGTGCTGCACCTCGTATTGGTGCTGCACCTCGTATTGCTATTGTACCACGTATTGGTGTAACACCTACGTACTTTTCGTGCGTGGAATGAAATTGAAGCGGCAGGCGTGAAATAGAGGAGGACCAGCGCTCACAGAGGGAGATGCATTACCCTTAATTACTTTCCAATGGCATCCCAGTGACGGGCGAAAGCGATCACCCTCTAGTCCCGCACTGATGGAATCTCCGCCGTCCGATACGACAGCTCTGCGCTGCTCCCAACTTTGCACAGAGTTTTCCTTATGGCCTCATGAGATTGCCATGGAATATAGATCGCACTTTTAAAGGGAGAGCTTCAATTGGACTCACCCCTTTGATTTCACGACGGGACTTCGCTTCGAAACAGACGTGCCATTTATTTATTCAATTGCGATAGGTTAAATAGCATTTATATCAGAAAATATAAATGCACTGATTCTTTGGTGTTGTGCGCACGAAGGAAAATTCATACTTGGATACCGCGAGTTACAGTACCATGGGAAACATGCAAGTCGCACAAAGTTGTGTATTTGCTCGACTGGTAAGATATAATTTTAATTAATTTTTTAATTTAGTGGCCCTCATCGCCACTGAGAGTGGGGATAACAGCCTTATAACCTACAGTTCACCTGTCATCGATGCAAGGCTTTTATACCTTTTATTGGGGTTGATCGTAGTGAACATAGCGCATTCCATTCCTTACTATCGCGATGTTGGAAGTGGCTAACATGGGTAGCGTTTGTTCCATTCATGACTCTCACTGTGTTGTGGGTGGTTTGAGGACACCACGGTAGAGGAACAAGGTTGGGTCATTTCTATGGGAGAAAGTACACCTCATGTTCGGCTAGCCAATAGAAATGCTTTATTTCGAACAAACTTTTTGACCTCAATAAAACGCCATGTCGTCAGGCCAATAGTGGAGCCAGATTTGTGGGTAGCAGTGCTACCAGATGCAATATGAGCGCTGCTGTTGGTTCGTTGCCGTGACGTCAGCAAAACCACACCGTCAACGAAAAAAAAGACCGTTTTGAACCAACCTTGTGTCCTTTACTGCGGTGGACACCCAGCACATAAGGTTCGTGGGGACACCCACGGAAAATCTATTCACTGATTTTAGATTTTAGCCATGTGAATCTGTGACACTTTAGGATATTTAGTTTAAATCAGACATATTCATTCAACTTATATCCCTTCTAAGTGTAGCTTAATGAAAAATTTTTGGAAAAATGTGGAATCCTAGATTCGTAATGAGTGTATATATATTTCATTGACAGCCTGTATAGCATGGTAGAGGAAACAAGGTAGGTTCAAACCAGTATTTTTCGTTGACGGTGTGGTTTGCTGACGTCACGGCAACGAACCAATAGCAGCGCTCATATTGCATCTGGTAGCACTGCTTCCTCCAAATCTGGCTCCACTATTGGCCTGACGACACAGCGTTTTGGTGACGTCATGAAGTGTGTTTGAAATAAAATCGTTCTATTGGCTGGCCGAACAAGAGGAGGTGTATTTTCCCCTGTAGAAATAACCCTACCTTGATTCCTCTACCGTGCTGTATAGTGTCTGAATTGAGGACACCGGCTCGAGGATCAGGGAACGCAACACTTCGCTCTCCAATTGAAATGCGGGACGAAAGCAGACGCAAAAAGAAGCGAACACACGCGAGCGCTTGTACCGTGTCTGGCTTTGCTGGGTTGTGGGGGCAGGGTGTAGCAGTGCGGTGATCGTGTAGCTTGCTTGTTTTTGTTGTACATGTACGTGTGTACGTGAGTGATCTAGTGTTTCATTTAGTAGGTTTACTTTAACCAGAAAATCATGCACCTTACTTGTTTGTGTTGTACATGTGCGTGTGTACTTGATTGATCTAGTGTTTCATTTGATAATTTTCGTGTACCTTGTTTTTGTTTTACTTGCGGGCGTATACTTTATTGGTTAATGTTTTATTTTGAGAATTTTAGTGTATTGTGCTTGTTTTTGGTGTGCATGCTTGCCTATACCTGAATGATTCAATGTTTCATGTGATAGTTTTACTTTAACCAGAAAATCGTGTTCCATACTTGTTTTTTGGCACGTGCATCCTAATGCCTACTGTAATAATTTGCTTGTTTTTTGTAGGCTAAGTGAGGGATACATTCATTTGAAACACCCTGTATATATATATATAGACATTTATGACGTCAGCATTTCACACGGTCGATTTCATCACGTATATTGGAAAACTTTAAATTAATAACAATCTTACCTAATGATGCGCTTGGTGTGTTTATTTATTTCTATATTTGTTTAGTGTCCGCTTCTTCCGTCTCTGTGACGCTCACAAGGACGCTCAATGACCGTATCTGTGATACGAGTTTCACCAGTGCACAAGTACAAGAATATTTTAATCGCGGGTACTATTGGGATGGATATATTTGTTTGGCATCCACATCTGCAAGATTTATTTGAGCAAAAAATCGAATCCCGTCGTTTTTGACGGGCCGTGGTCACTAGTATATCAATGAAACTCCTCAAGACCAGCTGAAGAGCCAACAACTCAGTGAGACAATCGATCATGGGTCGAAGTTGCATAGTAAGATTTTACTTTAAATTTCTCCTGCACTCAGAGGCGGCCTAGTTATTTCAGCACACGGCCAGTCGCTCGAGGTGTTTAATTTTACTCTGCAACCTCAACCTATGATAAATTGTCACACTGAGGCAGTAGTGCAGACAGAGGGGACCATGCTCCCATTTCGAAATGTCAGTACTGGAATCCTGTAACTTGTTTTTATTGTTCATGAGATTCAGTCCTTGAATAATCTAATGGTTTATTTAAAAGTTAAACCATTTAGAACCGAAATCCGTTTGTGGTTCGTGTATGTTGGCTGACCACCAGTGCACTGTAAATAACCATAAAACCTCATATGTGCCAACACTCGTGTCCTACACTGCATGTATGTGTGTTGACGCCACGGTAGAGGAAATAAGATAGGGTCATACCAGTCTTTTTTTCGTCGACTGAGTGGGTTTGCTGACGTCACGGCAACGGACCAATGGCAGCGTTCATATTGCATCTGGTAGCACTGCTATCCCTAAATCCGTCTCTACTATTGGCCTAATGTGACGGTGATTTGGTGACGTTATAAAGTTTGTTTGAAATAAAGCCTTTCTATTGGCTAGCCGAACAAGAAGAAGTGTTTCTCCCCCCGTAGAAATGACCCTACCTTGTTTCCTCTACCGTGATTGACGTTGCGCTTTGGTAGCACACGTTGGTACGCGTCAGAAGTAATGCGCGGTGCGGCAGACAAATGAAATTCTATTCTTCTTTGAATGCATGATTGAAATTACCTGTCCGTGTGGTGTAGTTCGTGTCTGTACACTGGCAGGTATAGGCGTAATAAATATATCGTGTCTGAAAAGAGACCAGGTCACACATATTTTTGATAGAATTGTTATGTTTCAAAGCATTCATCACTCTCGTCCGTCAGAAATGCATTCTATTTGAAACTCAAAATTTTTGAGTATCATTTGATGTTTTACAAGAGTTTAAAATCTTTGCTATTAGAATAGGGATGAAGTTAGACTAAGAACAAATATGAGGTGCACGATTTTTGTACTGACTGCTGATATTAAGACAATGAAATGAAACATTATTCATGTACTAGTGTGTATGACCCGTCCATAATGCGGGGGTTCGACGTTGAAAATTTGTTCCACATGTGGATGGATGATCAACAAAAATATCCATGCCAATAGTACCCGCGATTAAAATATTCTTATACTTGTGCACTGGTGAAACTCGTATCACAGATACGGTCATTGAGCGTCCTTGTGAGCTTCACAAACAAACTGAAAAAGCGGACACCAAACAAATATAGAAATAAATAAACACACCAAGCGCATCATTAGGTAAGATTATTATTAGTCTAGGGTTTTCTCGTATACGTAATGAAATTTTATTTGTAGCGTTTCTTACCAGGCGTTGGGTTGAGCGATTCATATGGTGCATGTAAGCAAAGGTTCTAGATGGAATTAGCAGCACTCTAGAAGTTTGGGTCCATAACCTCGGTAGAAGAAACAAGGCAGGGTCAAACCGGTCTTTTTTTCATTGATTGTGTGGTAATGCTGACGTCGTGGTATCGAACCAATAACAGCGCTCACACTGCTAGCCCCAAATCTAGCACCACTATTGGCCTAACGACGTGTCGCAATGGTGACGTCATAAAGTTTGTTTGAAATAACGCTTTTCTATTGGCTGGCCGAACAAGAGGAGGCGCATTTTCCCCCATAGAAATGACTACCTTGTTTCCTGTACCGTGTTTATAACCCAACGATAGGAACTTAGTTCACTCGTTCTCTACTTGAAATCAAAAGGCCATTTTACCATTTTTTGGTAATTTCCGAAACTGTCGTTGTACCGTTGTACGTAATTTTCGGTACTTCGCTCAGTACGTGAAAAAAATGCGTCACAAACTTATAATGAGCAAAAATGCACAAATCAACAATAACCAAAAATGCGTCACAAACTAAAAATAATCCAAAATGTATCACAAACTAAACATAACCAACCCATCGTGGTCAAACCTCACAGTTAGCCATTGCAAATGTCTGCCCCCGTGTGTTGGAATTGACTTTGTGTGGCTTGATGGTTAGGTTGAGGGCCTCAGGTCTGGTAGGGTTAGGGTTAGGTTGAGAGCCTCAGGTCTGGTAGGGTTAGGGTTAGGTTCAGGGCCTCAGGTCTGGTAGGGTTAGGGTTAGGTTCAGGGCATCAGGTCTGGTAGGGTTAGGGTTAGGTTCATGGCCTCAGGTATGGTAGGGTTAGGTTCAGGGCCTCAGGTCTGGTAGGGTTAGGGCCTCAGGTCTGGTAGGGTTAGGGTTAGGTTCAGGGCCTCAGGTCAGGTAACGCTAAAAGCTGTCCACTAGCAGAAGCACGATGGCATAATTTGTCGTCGATGGCTCCATGATTGCAGCTAACGATGAAATCATGCTCTATAGCGTGACCTGTTTATTTCGGGCGAGCATGGCTCAAGCAAAATAATTTCTTGGGTTGTTTGAAGGTTAAACTTATGTGTTCCTTTGGAGCGCTTTACGCTAGCTTCTACGACCGGTAATTTTAGAGTGATTTTACTTTAAACGCCAAACTTGGTTGTAGTGATCCATCACAGCACCGATTTAAGCGGAAGGTTCTTTTGTATTTTACTGTTTGAGGTCGAGCTATGAAACGGCTCAAAGGTTTTTTGTCGTAGTTTTTTTGCCGGATTTGGCTTTGTTTCTGTGTGCTCGATGCGGTCATGATCTGCCTTAATTCTGCCGTCATCGGCCGTGGCCTGGACTGTCTGAAGTTTGATCAACGTTACTGCCGCGCGTGCGTGCGTTTGTTGATATTTCTTAGGTGATCCCGTTTAGACGTCTATTATATTTTGACTGATCCCGCTTAGACGTCTATTATATTTTGACTGATCCCGCTTAGACGTCTATTATATTTTGACTGATCCCGCTTAGACGTCTATTTTATTTTGACTGATCCCGCTTAGACGTCTATTATATTTTGACTGATCCCGTCATGACGTCTCTAATATTTTAACTGATCCCGTTAAGACGTCTATTATATTTTGACTGATCCCGTTTAGACGTCTATTATATTTTGACTGATCCCGTTCAGACGTCTATTATATTTTGATTGATCCCATTAAGACGTCTATTATATTTGGAATGATCCCATTTACATTCCTATTCATATATTTGAACTGATCCCAGTTTGACGTTTATTATATTTTAACCGATCCCATTGAAATGTCTATTGATATATTTTGACCGATCTTATAACCTCAAGGCTACTTTTGCCCAGTTCTAGTACGGTATCCCAGATACGCCGCTCTGTGCACTAATTTCACCGAGTTCCGGTACGGTATCAGTGATACGCTGCTCCCAATACCAAAGAAACTGAAAGAAAATAATGTAGTCAAGGAATTTTTACTAATTTTTGAACTTTGAATTATGCTCACCGTCTTGACCACATCAATTTTGATAATGTCTCCCTTTATATGGGATTTTTTTAAATTTTAATATGTGACAAAAAATATCTTCTGAAAAATGCAATCCTGAAGTTCATGCTCGTACATCGAAGCGTTGCTTGGCGGTAAATTTAACTTGGTTGCAGTAAAAATGATCAATGACCCCGTAAAAATTTTAAACGCGATGTAAAGTCCAATAATTACCGAGTTATAGGCACTTAACTACCACACTTTGTGTGGCTAGTGGCCCACCGTGTTCAGGCGCCAAATATGCCTCAGCGTTGGAAAGTATTTGCTGCAAACGCACTTTTAGATGCGCTTCTTTATTGGATGTATTTTTTTTGCCTCCACGGCTTAACATCCGCTTCTAGAGGTCCGTATTATCATTTCATTCAGTATTATTTTATTTAAAATAATTTCTCTAGTATTATTTGTTTTAGTATTATTCTATTTAGTATTCTTTTGTTTAATATCATTTTATTTAGCGTTGTTTTATTTAGCATTGTTTTATTTAGTATTGTTTTATTTAGCATTGTTTTATTTAGTATTGTTTTATTTAGCATTGTTTTATTTAGTATTGTTTTGTTTAGTATTGTTTTGTTTAGTATTGTTTTGTTTAGCATTGTTTTATTTAGTATTGTTTTGTTTAGCATTGTTTTATTTAGTATTGTTTTATTTAGCATTGTTTTATTTAGTATTGTTTTATTTAGTATTGTTTTGTTTAGCATTGTTTTATTTAGTATTGTTTTGTTTAGTATTGTTTTCTTAAGCATTATTTTATTTAGCATTGTTTTATTTAGTATTGTTTTGTTTAGTATTGTTTTATTTAGTATTGTTTTATTTAGTATTGTTTTAATTAGCGTATGACATTAGATTAGCACGGTGGTTAACGCGTTCACTGCCCACTTACCACCAGGTAAATTGCTCATTTCTGTACAGCTGTGAATGAACAGCATTTCATCTACTTCAACGTCTTGTTTAGAAGAGATTTAAGCACACGGGGTAAAATATAATCATGCTCTTACATTTTCACACTTCTTAAGAAAAAGATAATTTTTCTACGAGCGATAAAGTCGTTTAGTAAACTCTGCTACCTTCAACCCAACTTAACATGACACCGCTCAAGTAAAGCCTTGGGTAAGGCAGCGACCGCGCTCAAGTGAAGCTTAATGCTGGGCTCCAATGTAAAGTCAATTGTAGTGAGCAATTATGAAATTAGCAAGCATGAACGGGATCGCGCCTTCATTTAGCTTTGATTAAGTATTCATGATAATTGGGTTAGTGACTACTGGTCGGTGAGAAGCGTTATGAAAATTGCCTCCGCGGCCACCGGTGGCTCAAGTCGCAATCAACGTGTTGAAGCCAGAGGATCGCTCTGCTAGAAAATTAGATATCAGTGATATTTTTACTCTAAACTCGTTCGTATCAACGAGTAATATTTTATTGCGGTCTCGAAGGCATTTTTATACTCTACAAATCACATCCGGGCTCCCATAATGACTTTTTCTCTGTACAATATTCTCAAGTCAAGCCTTTTTCAAATAAAATATAACCACTAAATTTATTTGAAATCTAGCATCCCTTCTGAGTTGTCGGTTTAGTTCTATTGTTCAATTTCATGTTAAAAAAAACATACCTAAGAATTATGGCCTTGAAGGAAGCCAATATGACGGCTTGATCGATGTCCATTATACCGTTTCTGTGGTTGCAAGCTAACTGTAAACGTGTGCGGTGCTTCGCTTCTTTGGTTTCTTCATTTAGGTTACAGTTGGTGCAGGACACAAGTTACAGTTATCTCAGTAATTGTAACTTAAGAGTGTCACAGTTTCAGGTACAGTTATCTCAGTAACCTAAGGTACAGTGACTTCAGTTACTGTTCGTGCGGGACATTTTTCAGTTACAGTTACAGTGTTACAGTTATTTCAGTAACCTAAGTTACCGTTTCATATTTCAGTTACAGTTCGTGCGGAACACTCTTGAGTCACAATTATCTCAGTAACCTAAGTTAGAGTTACATATTTACGTTACAGTTGGTGCGGGACACTCTCAAGTTACAGTTAGTTATCTCAGTAACCTAAGTTACAGTTACTTCAGTTGCAGTTCATGCGGGGCACTCTTCAGTTACAGTTATCTCAGTAACCTAAGTTAGAGTTACATATTTACGTTACAGTTGGTGCGGGACCCTCCTGAGGAGACCTGCGCGCTTGTTATTTCTCTCCAAGTTTGTCCCAGGATTAAGAAACTTGGAACCCTGTGGAGATGCTAAAAGTTTTTGATTCATCAGGATGTGCTTTCTTTTGGGTCTTTTTCCATGGCAGCCTTGGCAATGAATGCGACCTGTAGTTGCATTTAAAAAGTTTCATGTATAGAAGCTTGTTGGGTTAGGACTAGTGTACATGACCCGTCAAAAATAACGGCATTCGATATTTTCTTTAGATAAACCTTAGTTATCTTAACATAAGCATCCTTAGGAGCGGCACAGACACACGCACCAACCAATTTAATGTGTTCAATGAGATCTCCATTGTAATAACATAGGAGAAATTACGCATAAAAACCTATAAATTTATTTATTTATTTATGAATTTGAGAAGACAACTGGCTTTTTATTAAATAAGTGGGATGCCAACCAGTGATGAGTGGGATGCCAACCAGTGATAAGTGGGATGCCAACCAGTGATAAGTGGGATGCCAAGGAATGTTTAGATATTGTAAAGTTCGGTGCATCCGCCGAGAGTATTTTAAATGCTATGCTATTTCACGGCCCGAATCCACTTCAAGTATTTTCATCTGAGCAATATTATTGATATCCTTGAAACGTATCTGAAATTACCGCTGAACTTGATTGTGTTAAAATTGATTGTGTTAAAATTGATCGTGTTAAACTTGGTTGCGTTAAACTTGGTTGCGTTAAACTTGGTTGCGTTAAACTTGGTTGCGTTAAACTTGGTTGCGTTAAACTTGGTTGCGTTAAACTTGGTTGCGTTAAACTTGGTTGAGTTAATTAAACTTGATTGAGTTAATTAGACTTGATTGAGTTAATTAGACTTGATTGAGTTAATTAGACTTGATTGTGTGAGGGTGGGATCTCATCGTACCCATTTACTTACTGGAGTGCACGGCCCGTCAAAAATGACGGTACTCGATTATGTGGTGGAACTCGTATCACAGATACGGTCATTGAGCACATCCAGCACGATTCCAAAGCGTGACAAGTGATAGTCTCTTATATTAACTCTTATGTTCCCCCTATGTAAATCTTCAAGGGCATTACAGACGCACGCACGCACCAAGCAAGCAAGCAACTGTGTATGTGTTATTAATCATAATTCAAAACACAGCGCTTGCACGTTCGACATGTCCTAATTTTGTATTCGTATGTGAAAATAAATTTTTTCACAAGATTTGCTAACTTTTTATTGCTGAAAAATATCAGTCAGCGATGCAGTGTCCAGTAATTTTGAGTGAGATTCGCAGAATTACAAATTAAATAAGTTAAGTATTTAATATTAAGGAAATAAAATAAATAATGAATATTAACATTAAATAAATAAAATAAGCATTAAATATTAAATATCAATATTAGGTATATTAAATAAATAATCACAATGTTAAATAAATAAAATATTTCATGTTAAATTAAATATTTAATATAGTAAATATTTCATATTATATAAATTAGGCGTTTCATTTTAATTGAATTTAATGTTTATTATTAGATAAATTAAATGTTTAATATTAAATAAATTGAGTTAAAAAGTAAATGAACTAAATTAGACATTAAATAAACTTTTGGATGTTCACAATAAGCGCGCGTTACGCGTGTCACACGCGTTGGAGTTGCTGGCGACAGCCTGAGCCGCTTCTCGTGTTGGTGAACTTCGCTGAACTTCGGTGCGGCAGTCAACCCTGCATTGTCGGGCAGCCTGTGCATGCTTAAAGTGCAGGATTGACTGCCGCACTCCGTACCCCTTGTAGATATTAGCGATGGAAGTAAAAGTATTTCTTAGATATATTAGCGGTGGAAATGGAAGTATTCCTTGTGGAGATTTCTGAAATGGAAGTATTCCTTGTGGAGATTACTGAAATGGAAGTATTCCTTGTGGAGATTACTGAAATGGAAGTATTCCTTGTGGAGATTACTGAAATGGAAGTATTCCTTGTGGAGATTACTGAAATGGAAGTATTCCTTGTGGAGATTACTGAAATGGAGCATTCCTTGTGGAGATTATTGAAATGGAAGTATTCCTTGTGAAGATTAGCGATGAAAATGGAAGTATTCCTTCTGGAAATTACTGAAATAAAAGTATTTCATGTGAAAATTACTGAAATAAAAGGATTCCTTGTTGAAATTACTGAAATGGAAGTATTCCTTTCCTTTCTACATTTTTCTACGTGCTGTACGCGAGGCAGAAGCTGAACGTTGTCCTTTATTTATTCCCTCCATGAAAACCCAAATTTTGCTTAAGAAAGGCTATTCAGTAACGTGCGCTACGAGGCTGTTTTCTTTGAATTTAGATTACACAAATTTAATTCCGTACCGAAGTAATCCTCCTGAGGGAGCATAGGATAGACACAATAAGGGATAAGATCAGGTGAGTTAGGATTGTCCATCCTGCGCTAAGGAGACTGGCGCCCCTAGGGGGGATACTGTTAGGTCCCCTCAGCTATAGATAGGCCTTCGGGACTTGTGTCTTTTGTGCCCATTTTGCTTCTTTTGAATGTCCTGCCTTTTTTACCTTCCTTTCTTTGTGTTTTCTTCTTTTTCTCCTTCCTAACTTGCTGTTTCTATGCGCAGGGTATCGTGTGTGGGAACACGCCTTGTGTATAGATTCCTCGTTATTCTTACTCCATAACAAATGGTCCTTACTCTTTTTTCTGAGAAAACATCTTTAGTGTGGAAACGAAGCCCTAAACCAACTACTAAACTATTACGACCTGAAATTAAATACCAAACTTTTACGACCTTAAACCAACTACTAAACTATTACGACCTGAAACTAAATACCAAACTTTTACGACCTTAAACTAAATACCAAACTTTTACGCCCTTAAACTAACTACCAAACTTTTACGACCTTAAACTAACTACCAAACTTTTACGACCTTAAACTAACTACTACCTACTACCAGTATGGTTTATTTTACCTAATGGCTAGGTTATAGGGTTATTTTAACTTCAGCCGTGGTTACGTCTCACTTTAGAGCACACAGTTTGCGTTACTATCGTCTACTAGACATGACAGCGTGCGCACTTCAATTACATGCCAGGCTCCAGCAAAAATTGCGATGTCTAGAATTTCCATATAATCTGAGACAAAGTCTCTCAAGGTAATTTGTGTAGAAGGTTCCTAGAATATCCACGCTCAACGGTCCCTCTGTATGAGAATCTTGCTGTTAATTCATTTCACATTTGTGTAAAATTCTGTATTTTGAAGTCGTGAAATAAAAATGATTGAAGTTGAATGAGGCGTGAATCTCATATGGGTGCGGAGTTCGTTTTGTGCTACAATGCTTGAATTTATTTCTTTTTGTTGTCGACATCCTGTGTGTTTACCATAAAATAATACATCATTATACAGGAAGCGGACACTAAGATACCTACGATACATTATTGCGACAAAAGTTACCATAAAGATTACTTATTCCAATTTCACCACTACCCATGAAGTGGACACTAAGATGCATACGATACATTATGGCGACAAAAGTTACGATAAAGATTACTTATTCCACTTTCACCACTACCAAAGAAGTGAACACTAAGATATAACGATGAGGAGAGCGGTGCTGCAGACAGCACGCGTGAAGTCGACACCTTTTCCGCTTCTCCTGCAGAAATTGGAACGTCAATTGCATGGCCGAACGAATCGCTGTGCTGGCGCTGCTGGCCGACGTGGGAGATTTGGGTGTGTGCGTGTGCTTTTTTGCTCATATGTATGCTTTTTTGCTCAGGTGTGTGTGCTACTTTGCTCAGGTGTGTGTTTTTTTGCTCAGGTGTGTGCTGTTTGCTCAGGTGTGTGCTTTTTTTTGCTTGACTCTCCTATAGGGAGACACAACTGCTAGAAAGCTGTGACATTGGATGGTAATTCGCGTGTTTTTGGAGGTACTCGATAGGTACATTTTGAGAGGGAGAGGGTGCTTTTCCCTCCAGCTTTTTAATCACAGCATATACCTTCAGTCTAATTATTTGGCTACTAGTCGTTATTCGCTCTGGCTACTGTCTGTACCGTTAGCGATGTGGTATGTAACTGTAATTTTTTTTTTACAGCACCGTAGACCACCATTTACTACTGTGGTTGGCAACCGCAAGGTTTGACTTCTTACAGCGCCTAAACCTCTATTTACTGCTGTGGTTGGCAACCGCAAGGTTGTATTACTTCCGGCACCGCAGTCCATTTCCTTGGTTTATGACAACAAACACAAGCTGTGCGTCCACCGCTAATCCTATTCTCGCGATCGAGTTGGTTTTCTGGGGCTTGGTTTGACCTCGTCTCCCTGCCTGGAGTTCCAGATCAGGTTTGGAGTTCCATGTCAGGTCTGGAGTTTCAGAACAGATCTGGAGTTCCAGATCAGGTCTGGAGTTCCAGATCAGGTCTGGAGTTTCAGATCAGGTCTGGAGTTTCAGATCAGGTCTGGAGTTCCAGATCAGGTCTGAAGTTCCAGATCAGGTCTGGAGTTCCAGATCAGGTCTGGAGTTCCAGATCAGGTCTGGAGTTCCAGATC
>JACJUY010016936.1:0-12862 GCA_014220935.1 Platorchestia sp. MABIK | reverse complement strand
TGTGGTGAAGTGAAGGTAATGATATAAAGTTCTGCCTCGTTAATTCCTTTTACAACTGCTCCTCCTTAGCGCTATTAATCCTTCCATCATTCTGTGGCTCAGGTTGGTGATGAACAAAAACTGAGTTCACTGTTTGCATATCCTTCATTGGAATTTAACAGGGCTCTGGGGCCTGGAGGCGAAAGCGCTTGTTTTTCCCTCTTAAAATCTCGGTCTATTAAGAGTGTGGATCACTGGGGAAAAGTGGCTTACGCTTAATAAGCTAACTTCATGTTCTATGTTGTTGATGTAACGATCGAGTGCAGAAACACTTATGGCATCCTTAGTTCATTAGGAATGACCGGAATCGAAGCCGGTTTGAACGTTTTAAGAAGTTACCTTGGAATGAGAACACCGTTCGTTGACACTTGATTTATTTAGCTTATACTATTCATCGCTCTTGGAGAAATAAAATAATATAACATTGTTCAAGAGAAAAAAGCTATGCCATGATATCAGCCAACAATGTCAAAATTGATTTTTCGAATAGGAGACTGACCAAACGCTCAACAAAAATTACTCTTCCTTTATTCTTTCATGATTTGACAAAAGAATATTACAAGATGCTCTTTTCTGATATCAAAGTTGGGTGGCAAGAGAAATTTCATTGCAGGTAGGCTTCTTTTGGAAGCCCGTATATTTTGGGCTACCGTGTTAGCTTAAAACCACCCATGCTTTCCAATCACTTGAAGCTTTTCTTCCAGACGCAATTGAATAAAGTCTTCCGTAAATTTAATGGAACCTCAAAGCAGCTCAAGTGACTGGAAAATACGCATTACGCCGAGCAGGGTTTCTACTTCCAGAACTTGATCATAATGACATGAGATGCTTCCGCTGAGGACAAAAATTTAAGCTGTGCCGGGATCACAGAGTTTGCGCTGCGGACGAAAACGCCACGCGAAATGGATCAAAAATATAAAATATTTATATTATTAGCCTCTCTACACTTGAAGAACCCCGATTTTACTTATTTTAGATCCTCCAAACACGGTCATCTATTGGATGGTACTTCAAAATACAAGTCCTTTTAAATACTCTAAACATGTCATTCCATTAGATGAAAATTTATAGCATCAGTATTTTTGAACGCCTTCTTAGTGTACGAGAGAAAAATGAATGCGCTGGAATGAGCACTCGATATTTTGAGACAGAGCGCTTAACCTAAGCTAAATAATCAAGCACATGAATACTCAAGTTCTTCGACTGAACGAAAATGGAAATCAAAGTGCTGTTGAAAAATAGCAATCTTTTTGGCAACAAAATATTATGTCAGTCGACGGTAAAGCGACTGGCGACTTGTAACTCTTATGTAATTTTTTTTTAACAACTTGACCGCGTCCAGCACTTACGGCTTATTAGGAGAAAAATTAAATTTTAGAGAACTCTGTAAAATAAATACATTTAAAGCAGAAACGTGTTTAATGAGAACTAAAATGCTTCAGTGCATGTAAATATTTTGTAGTCCCAATTAAAGCCCCCTTGTTACAAATGAAAATGAAGCAGGACTGTTGCAACATAACTAGCCGTTATTTCAAGTGCAAAACATACCTTAGGATACCGAAATGATTAGGACCAACAACTCATGGGGATTTCTAGGATGATTCTCATACATATTCATTATTAGGGTTGCTGCAAAACATGACTTGTGTCAACGAAACGATTAGGACTTAGAACTTATGCTGATTTTTAGAAACATTCTCATACATCTCCATTTATAGTGATGCTAATATACACAATTTTGGATTTGGCATCATTAGCTGAATTACCACTCAATTGGCATTCACTACGTGAAGCAGGCTACGACACGAGAGCCGCTATTAGATGTTAAAGAAAACGTACGAATATAGAAGCATCCCCTCAATCATCAGCTAAGCTACGGGTAGATCACGTTAGGTGGGTCAGAATGGCATTCTCACAGTCGCTCCTTTCGCAATATGTACCAATTCTGAATTCTTTTTCAAGTAGAATCCTGGCGCAAACATTTGGCTAACCGACTGGTTTGAACTGAAAATGGAAAGCTTTCACTTTGCAAAATTCGTTTCTTATGATGCATTTTCAGCTTCTCCAGTACGTAGATGAGAACCGGTCGTACAAAATGGACACCAAATATATGTGCCTGTGATTATTTCCAAAAAGCATCAATATCCAATTTAATTCCCCTGTACAGTTAGCTAGTATAAGCGCGATGCATTCAAATAAACAGCAAACGCGAAACGTCTCGGGTTTTAAAATTTTCAATCAATTGTTTTCTATTTGTAAACTGAACTTTGAAAATCACTACCTGAGTAAGGGTTTTAGTCGATATTTCAGTACATCAAAGCTACCCTTAATGCTCTTTGTTGCCCTACGTGCCTAAGGAAGAGTTTTCCACCTCTAATTACAATTCCAAACGATTTAGGATGTTACACGCATTGCCGTTTTCAATAATTCAATGATATTTAAAATGCAAATATAATTAAGATAACTTTCTGAGAACCAAGTTTCATAAATAATGGGCTACGTTGTACCTTCATAAATATCATAGGTCATATCCGCGTTAGATTGAATTTAGAATCCGTCCCCTGAACATATAGAATTGGAAGATGATGCATTCCACTAGGTGCACGACCGATGCCCAAAGCAGGACCAAGACGGACAAACTGAGAAAAGGCGTCAGCTACAGATGAGGCTCTTTCAGGTGTCGACCGCAATGCCGTCTACAAAGAAAAGACTTCCGAGTTACCGAAAACCAAACGGGAACTAAATGGTATGCCAGTCTTTAACATATATGAGCAGTGCACTGGAAACACTAGTTACCTGGGTCAGAGGACACCAACGAGAGAACAATGCAAACGGAGATAGATGTCAGCAGGTCGCATAGCATGTCTAGCTAGAAGTAGAATTCTAGTTGCAGTAATACGGAATACGGTTATTTTGGGAATCCCTCACAATCTGCAATTTTACCGATTTGCTTACATGTTATAAAATTATTATTTCAGAATATCGCTGTTAATTGCTGAAGATTTCACAACCGTTTATTTAGCTTCATTGAAAAGCTTCGATGAAATTCTGAACCGCAGTTGACAAATCTCAGAACCCGATACAGATTTAGCAGTGAAACGAATACTTCTTGGAAAAATCTTGGGAAGAAATCAGCTAAAAATATAATGAACCAGTTCAAGGCAGAAATTTTATCAATAATTCATGAATATTATTGATCAATAGAATTCAGTGATTTGCAAAAGAGTACAGCTCAGGTCGCTCAGTTCTTTTCAACTCACCCAAGTATCTCTTTTTAACAAGCACTTGAGAGGTCCGATGCGATGCTGGGTAATGCGATGGGGCAAGGAAACAAGATATTTATTCTATAACAAGCTTTAAATTTTTAATATTTAAAATTTTCTCTTTGTCAACGTCGTATCCTGCAAAGAAACAAAGAAAACAAAGTCAACGTCGTATCCTCAGTTTTAGGGATATACAAACCTTGCGTGCTGGTTCGAGTCGAAGTCTATTCCCTCGTTACTCCTGCCGACAACATACCGACAATATCATATGCCAAAGGTTGCCAGGGTAAATTGTGATTCTGTATGTGATACCCGTCCGTAAACAAATTTAATTTGTAAATCTATGTTTGAAAACTTTTGGGGTCGTTAGCAAATACTGTTGCCAAGAAGCCACCTAAGAGCGTTTTTATTCGAAACGGCTGTTTCACATGGTCACCTTGGCCGAGTAGTTAAGAACGCGTCCTACCGAGGAGGTCTCGGCAGTTCGAATCCTGGGGCTGCATGGTGATTTCTCCCTGTTGGGTAAAGGGAGAACTCAAGTACAATTCTCCACTCTAGGTCGGAAATGGGCACCGGCTTGACCTGGAGTAACCGTCATTGCATCCTGGTGTTTGGTATAAGGCATTTGCAAAACCATTGTACAAGATGACATGTATCAGGTTGATCGATTGGAATAAAGTATCTTTTTTTTCACACACAGTATGCGTCATCTACATTGTTGCCAACTGCCCGAACTCAGTTACATTGTGTTTCTCTTGTAACTAAGTTCTCAACTAAGTGGAATTTTTCTAGTTCATATGCTTACCATATTTACTAAAACACTCAATACATAAAACTCTACATCACTCTCTGTTAATAAAAAGGGGCGTTTCAATGTTACCATCATCAGGCTGAAAATATACAAAAAAAATTTTAACAGTCTCAATGATAAAGATGTAAATCCACGAAATAAGCAATATAAGACGCAAAAAAAAATGCAGAAAGTCCCATTGCAAAATGATGAGATAGGAATAATTTTATACAACATGAATATTGATCACCATACAAGCAGTTAACATGGCACAGCAGCAAGCATGGACATGTTCATGGTATAAGAGACAGAGGCGAAATGGACGATAGAGCAGATGTTTCAAACTTCTAAGCTGCAGTTCTATTGAATGGTGCTTGAATATTTCACCCATTCTCTCATAGATATAAGCACCCATTCTCTCAGACATAAGCCTATGTACCCATTTCTCTCATCGGGATCCGCCTTGTTTTTCCAGCGTAGCAGGGCGTGCCAAACGGGACGAAAGAGCAAGTGTGTTGCGCAACTTCGGTGTGGCCTAACTCAAGAGTCACCGAGTTCTCAATAGCTCTGCTGAGTAGAAATGAAGGCTTTATCATGTAAATAACCACAATGAATAAAGCGGATCCTAATTGCTGAGAGACGTGAGGATGCACAGATGGTAAAAATCCCGGCACATTTTATAAGAGTGACGCAGAAGCTAACGTCTCAAAGACAAAGAAAGAAAGAAAGAAAAAGAAAAGAAAGCTTATTTCCAAAAAAGTTGATCCAAAAATATCATCGGTTTTTCAATATCTTGAAATACGTGCAATTACAAGTTGAGAAGAGTCACACGTTGAGAAACATAAGGTGACCTGCCAGACTGAGAGTTCTTGTTCAACTTGGCTGTTGTTCTTCTGTTAATCGAGTATTAAGATCATTGTTTATTCGAGGCGTGGAGCGATATTTTCTTCAATTCAAGTTCTACAAATAACTTCAAGAGTTCTCCTCTGGCAACCTTTATTTTGACCATGTCTCGCATTCATTGGCAATTTTACAGTTCAAAATGGAGTTTTTCAGGCAAAAATCCTAACGAAGTGCACAGGAGCTATGACTTTCGGGTCATCGGTTCATTCAAACAAGAATACTTAGAGCAATCATAAGGTTACCAAAGCAGCGATTCAGCTGTTTTAATATTTGAACAAACGACCAACAAACGCTACTTAAGTTTCCGTCATTAATTCAAATACAAATGAAATGAATAGTTGTTCTTACGAATCATTTTGATTCACCAGAGCCGTGGGCCAGATGACCAAAACGTGAACTAACAATCAAATATCCTCAAAAAATAACTTCAAGAGCCAATGATGTCAAGCCTAAGTACTACTGTACCCAATTTAGGAACGATGTCAGTGACACGTTGTAGGTAACAAACTAGGTAAAACAATACACGCTCACGTAAAATATCTCTTTATTAACGTAGACTGGAATATACAAATATTTTACACTAGAATTTCAGTCGGGTGATTTGCCAAAGTCTAACCTAATCTGGTAGAATATTAACCGAAAAAAAAAGATACATTAGACAATTATTCAATAAATCTTCACCATATTTACAAAATCAACCCAATCGAAAAACATACTTCCACGCTCAAACACACACACACACACACACCAATTATTTGTCTAGTCGAAAAACTGGACATACATTTAAAAAACAGTCAGCATAGCACAGAAGATATTTTGAACCTAGCAAATCAGTTTAATCAAACAAAATCCACCAGTTGCATGAAAACCAAGAGAGAGCGTCGAGCTGCACAACGGCTGCCGAATAGAAACAGAGGAGCACGTCCAAGAATACCTAAATCAAGGACAACTCAAAGCACCATGGTACTCTCCTGATGTGATACTCATGTAGACGCACTTTGTTGAATAAATTTTAAGATGAATTCGTGGAAGGCATTACCAAAATCAAAGCAAAATTTGATGAAAAACTTCTAACGTATATTATAATTTTGCCCTACACCCGCTCGGCTGCTGCGGGGGTAACACTTATCAAGTTCTTAAGTTAACGTTATTTGCAAGATTACCTAATTCGAACAAAGCACTTCAAGATGCTTCACAACATCCAGGAGGTCGGAACGTCAAAAAATTCACGCCGACATAAGGGCGGTGAAGTGGGCAGCGCAAGTTCTCCCAAACCAGGCTCCGTTACGTAAGGTTGCGAACTCCACTCAACACTACTGCCACTACAAGATAAATTGTGTGAAATTTCGCCGCCTGATCTGCCACGTCTGAGGGCATTTCGGACACACACTATGCAGAGCAAGACCTCCACAGATCATGCGTACAAGGAATAAAAAATGAACCAGGCTCCTATAGGATCCTGTTAAGCGATGGCGTATGCTAAAATAAATCGGAGCATAATTCTGAACACAGAATATGAAAGTTAGCTAAGCAATTAGATGAATATTGGAAATTCTCATAACATGCATGGACACCTTATAAGAAACTGGAACGAAAGGCAACATGGAGACAACATTCATATGATATGCACATCAGTAAACCAAAGTGAAGTAGAAGGTAAAGAACACTGACCTTAAGATGAACTGAACATTCACGTAAGAGTGTTCTAACTCGTACAATAATTACTGTCGCAACCATTGCGTTCAGTAACCCATCGCCAGGAAGGATATGATCACACATTAGTTTAACCTACATTACGACCACGATATCAACACGAACTTTTGTTCATCTTTATTTACAAAGAGAAGATTTTTGGAGCGGAGCTCACAAGCTTCAATGTAGCTGTTCAGGCAGAAATAGGGGTTTTACCGCAGTAAACATTTCGATAGTTAGATGAGATGCGCGATCAACACCCTAAAGTTAAGATCTGCAGTCCAACTCTTCTCTTAATTCAGATAAGTGAAAACCCCAACGCTGTAGAACACTTACCAGCGTACCCAACCCAGGAGTAAAAAAGATGTTAAGAGTAGAACAAAGTCAAAAAAGACGATCCATATAATTTTAAAAAATACCCGGAATTTGCATCAAGTTGACCAGTACCAAGGAACAGACAAACACCCATACACAAACCAGAAGCGCAGCGATTGAAGTTGTGATGCGTGAAGCAACCTTGTTTTGGCCACACTGAGGCCTCAGTCGGCTAACATTACTGGGCTGCGGGCAGGAAGTCAGAAAACGGGTACGATTGTTTAAAGCGGCCCACAGACGATCATTCAATTATATTGACAATAAAATTGATCGTCTATGGGCCGCTTAACACGTTGACTACGTTTGTGCAGTTGCTACTGTTGGCTCTGTTAGGTTGTAAGTAGCAGAATTGAAAAACTGACTGCACTCCTCAAATCCATTCTTGTCCTTACTAAAATGTGCGAAAAATATAACTGCGCGATGATATTTTACCTCGTGTGCTGAAATCTATTTTGAAAAATAATGATGAAATAACTGAAATGCTATTTTTTATGCCTGTATGCAAATGAGCAATTTAGCTAGTGGTACATATATGCCCCAATACATAATCAACGTGTTAAAGGAGTTCGACGGAATGATCGGTCGGCCACTTGAGATGAACGAAGAGCGTTGTAAATGGCCAAGATTCGTCTAATTTTCAAACCCACAATAGATTATCTCGTTGCCGAATCTGCTGCAAACAGTTCAGCGAATATTTTAGACATAGAAGCTTACAAGTGCATAGGAACATCTGCCTACATATCCATAAGATAATACGAACCGTGATGATAAACACCGACCTTTGCCCACCAATCTTCACAGAGATAGGTTTCAAATCGAAGATGCATTTTATGCCATCATCAGCCAAAAATAAGGGGGTTTTTAGCCTCAGAAAGACTTCAATGTTTCTATGACGATACTCGTACAGTCTATCTAGCGTCAATATCAACATTAAACTGAAAATCCGTTTTTTGTCAGAAGTTTCCCATAAACGAAGCCTAAAAAAAATGTACATAACGATTAAGCGAAAGTTTTCTCCAACACATCAATGTTTTTCTTCGGCTCAAGAACGCACACATTTTCCAAAACTGAAATTTTTTCTTCCCCACAAAAACAACACTTCATCCTCGAGTGACGCTAAGTCAAGTTCGTGGATTGAGCTCACACTTTGCCAATCCATTGGGCAATCAATGACGTTAGCTGAACGTGTTTTCATCTCACATTAGTGTGCTTAACTGCACTCAGTCTCCCTCTTTAGAATCGAAATCGAAGATAAAATATTGCAGCAATACTAAACTTCGCGATCAGCTATCGGTTATAGAGCTCACACTATCATCATAATTGGCCGTAAAAAAAAGAGCAAGAGGCACAGAAGCCATGGTGGATTTTTCGCCGAAAGTATTTATAGATCTAGCCTCCAAGCCATCCTACACAAAATCCAGTAAAGAAAAACAGGCTGTTGCGCTAAATTTTTGTTAATAAGAAATGCAATTCTTACGTCAAAAGGTGCACATGTCATTGCAAACCATGCTGACAAACCTGAAGAGTTGATAGAACATAAAATTCGAGTTTACCATCACTTTCATAAAGCCTTAGAGGAAATTATTATTCTTATATTGGATAGTTTAAGACTCCCTCGCCATAACAAAGGCGGTCTCAAGAAATCAAAGAGAAAGAACCACTTAGTATGGACTGTACAAAACAGGAAATCTATGCACATGGTGTGTTCCAAGACAAAATACCCAGCGCTTAGAAACAAAGGGTTAGGAAGGAAGAGGAAGAAAAATAAAAACGAAGATATAGCGAAGGAGGCATGAAAATTAGAAGAAGCAGGTGGACACGGAAGCTAGAAGTCCCAAAACGCCTATCAATTGTTGAGGTAACCTAGCAGTATCCAGGCCCCTTACCATAGGATAGACTAATGTAACCAACCTTAACCTATCGCCTATCTTACGCCATCACCCCCTCCCCCCTCGTTCCCCTGGGGATCGTTTAGGAAAATGCAAGAAAATTACACAGAAATGACACCGGCAAACATGCTTGCGTATTTATACTAACTGCATGGAAAGTGATACATTTCTTACATATCGAGCCAAAGATCATTCATGCCTTACAGTCACAACGAACATTCAACGATTCCATAACCGTGCGCTCAAGTGTAACACTGAAACATCAAGTGCAACACTAAAGGCTCGGTGTATTTTCCGTAGTCATTTCTATCATCACATCGAGTTCAAAGTGTTTTGAGAACACAGACTAATAACGCCTAAGGAAGTGTATGGATCAATAATCCACTTGAGAGCATCCATCACACAGATAGTTCGACAAAACCAAGAATAAGAGACTGCAGTATATTTCTTAGCTTTTTCCGCAGTGGTCATAATTCTCACTTTCTATGTACAAGCCTTCCCATCACAGCTGCACGCTAGACTTCCCTGGAAGCAAAGAAGGGTTGTCTCACATCCACTTTGAATACATCAGGTATTTAAACTTTACATTTTTTTAATAACTCCTAACTCAAAAAATTCAGATTAGCAAAATCACGCTCACGTCGACAGAAACTCAGAATAAATTTTTCCATCAATAAAATTTAGATGAGCAAATTGACAGACAGGATCACTGTGCATACAAGATGCGCAAGTATGCAATCACAGCTACACATACACGGTCGCGCTCGCACTCATAGAAATGAAGTGATACAGAAACTACTCGAAAAATAATTTCTTAGGCATGACTACCAGGAGATATCAAAATACATAAATGGAACATGAAGTGAAGCAATATCGAAGTCAGCATCACTTGCAGATAGGCGTCCCAGTCTCTCTACTCCATGACCAACACCCTCGACAACGATGCTCCACAAAAGCAAGTCAGTTTAAATAAATGACTTACATTCCCAACCGGCGGTCTGTCTACAATATAACGCACCATTCAGACACTGGTTTTAACACAAAAATATTCCTTATTTATGGAGACACTCACATCAGGCGGTCGGTCACTTTAGATTTCGGCGCCACACGCGTGAAATTTATACAACAGGGCACACGATGTAGTTATAGGTCATTATATAGAGGCAAGGTAAGGTTACAGAGAGGTGAAGTCAAGTTACAGAGATGTGAAGTCAGGTTACAGAGATGTGAAGTCAGGTTACAGAGATGTGAAGTCAAGTTACAGAGATGTGAAGTCAGGTTACAGAGATGTGTAGTCAGGTTACAGAGATGTGTAGTCAGGTTACAGAGATGTGTAGTCAGGTTACAGAGATGTGAAGTCAGGTTACAGAGATGTGAAGTCAGGTTACAGAGATGTGAAGTCAGGTTACAGAGATGTGAAGTCAAGTTACAGAGATGTGAAGTCAAGTTACAGAGATGTGAAGTCAGGTTACAGAGATGTGAAATCAGGTTACAGAGATGTGAAGTCAAGTTACAGAGATGTGAAGTCAGGTTATGGAGAGGTGACGTCAAGTCACAGAGAGGTGACGTCAAGTCAAGTACCGTCAAGTTAGGGAGAGGTGAAGTCAAGTTACGGAGAGATGCCATCAAATCACTAAGCCGTCCGCCCAGCAGGACGCAGGACGCAGGCCGCTACACGAGGATCAGCCAGAGCACGAAGAACAGCGCCATGGCCATGAATATACGGGACAGGAACACGTCGTCTTCGCTCTGCCCTGAAACAAGCAAAAAGAGTTTCCACGTGGATTTTTTGTCCCATAGTAAGCCTGTTCACATTAGATAATAAGTTAGTTTATGTTTCCCTGATCACATAAAAAGCATTTACTAGAAGGAAAAGAAGAAACTATCATTATGGCTGAAATCAAGGGAACGGAGAATCTGTGTACAAGTGTGTTCCCGCAAAGGATTACTTGCCCATTGAAATACAAAGATTAAAAGTAGTTTATGAAACAAGATAAAAACTGATGAAGAAAGTCACAGGCGCTGAAAATATGGCCATGAAATGGGAAAAAAATCTCAACAAAGAAAAAACTTACTCTATTTCAACTAAAGTACCTAACTATTTCTTCAGATTAAGCCTGTTCTGTGTCCAGTGGAAACGAGTACTTGAAATATATGTTGAATGTTAATTCTTACTCCTCAAATTTTTATGCTCAAGGAAGATTAGATTATTAGTTAGTTTAAGCCTCCCTATCCTCAACAAATGAGATCCAAAGAGAGGAAAGGAAGAAGGCACCACTTAGTATGGATTTAAGGGAACGTGGAATCTATGCAGAAAGGGCATAGAAACAGAAAGATGAGAAAGAAGTTCATGAAACAAGATCAAAGTTGAAGAAGAAAGTAGTAGGTGCTGAAAAACAGGACAGCAGTGAACCGAAAAAAAGTTGGTCCATAACGAAACAAAAACCTATGTTATTTCAACAAAAAGAAAGCCTACCTAACTTCTAGCTCAGGCCCTCACATTGTCCTTCAGGGAGCGCTAATTCCCATAGATACAATAGTTGTATCCCCCTGAGGGGTATGCTCAAGGAAAGGAAAGATGAAGGCATCATTTAGTATGGTGTTAAGGGAATGTGGGATCTATGCACAAGGTATATTTCCAGCGCAAAGAAACAGAAAATTGAGAAAAAAAGTAATGAAACAAGATAAAAGTTGAAAAAAGTCAAAGGCGCTCAAATACAAGTGAAATACGAGAAAAGATGATCCTCAACAAAACAAAGACCATATCTATTTCAACAAAAAGAAGGCCTACGTAACTCTCAGCTCGGAACCATACATTTTCCCCTAGGAGCAATGATTCCTATAGATACGATGGTTGTCTCTCCTGATGAAAACCAGTTAGTGTGGCTCAAAAGCATTACGTGTCTGTTAGCACCCAAACAATAACATGAGCAACCAAACCTCAAAATCCAACAATAAAGGGCGAAACAAATATTATACACATTAGCCATCACACTTTATACAATATCAAGATATAAATTGATCAACAATAAAGGAGAAAGTTGTACATGAAAAAAAACACCCGCATCAAAAAACGAAAAACACAATCAAACAACGGTTTAAAATTTTGTGCATCAAACTGAATGAAAGGAAAATCAGCAATTAACTTCAATTTAAACCTACACCACCAGAAGGACTTTGAGGAAAAGCACCAACTAACCCGTACTTCCCGTACTAAGATCTACATTTCAGAGGGTCAGGAAGACAGGCATAAAAGACCAACTGAGTAAGCATCAAATGTACGACACAAAAGCAGGTATGTGACCAGCGTAGAGTACCGACCCTGTAAATATAAACATCAATGCAGATGCCACGCAAAAGGCAGCGTACAGCAGACATGGTAAGAGTTTGGTTTGCAAATTACATCCGGGAGATACGGCAGGTTATGTTAGTTACAGCTTTGCATAGTGTAGACAAATTGTAGGACAGTGCACGCTGATGCTAGGACAGTGCACGCTGATGCTAGGACAGTGCACGCTGATGCTAGGACAGTGCACGCTGATGCTAGGACAGTGCACGCTGATGCTAGGACAGTGCACGCTGATGCTAGGACAGTGCACGCTGATGCTAGGTCAGTGCACGCTGATGCTAGGTCAGTGCACGCTGATGCTAGGTCAGTGCACGCTGATGCTAGGTCAGTGCACGCTGATGCTAGGTCAGTGCACGCTGATGGTAGGTCAGTGCACGCTGATGGTAGGTCAGTGCACGCTGATGGTAGGTCAGTGCACGCTGATGGTACGTCAGTGCACGCTGATGGTACGTCAGTGCACGCTGATGGTACGTCAGTGCACGCTGATGGTACGTTAGTGCACGCTGATGGTACGTCAGTGCACGCTGATGATGGGTCAGTGCACGCTGATGATGGGTCAGTG
>JACJUY010016925.1:0-12880 GCA_014220935.1 Platorchestia sp. MABIK | reverse complement strand
GGGATAGATTGATTGGAGGCTTCGTTGATGTGGGATTCCCATGTGATTAGGTGATTGTCTATGTCCTCTAGTGTAGGATTTAAGCCTTGCGGTATCGTGTGTTCGGCGAGAAGGTTGCGGTACAGTTCCCAGTTTGCATTGTGGATGGAGGGTCGTGGGCGGATGGGAATTTGAATGGGGTTGGCTGATGTTGTAGTTATGATGGGGATGTGGTCGGAGGGTGTTGGTGGACCTGGTTCGAGTATGATGTTGTGGAATGTTTGCGTGTTTGTTAGTACGATATCTGGACTGGTGGAAGAACGGTGAGTGATTATCGTGGGGAAATTAGGGCCGATGTGGAGACATTTGTTCCTGTTTATTAGTGAGTGAATTTGCCTCCCTTTCCTATTTGAGTACGTGTACCCAAGGGTGGGGTGTGTGGCATTAATCTCGGCTAGGAGGTAGGTTGGGTGTTTTCGGTTAAAAAGCGTGTGCATGTCAATGTAGTTGATGTAATCAATGCGAGGAGGTAGGTAGGTTGTGGCGAGTGTGATTGGGCCTTGTGGTGTTTCTACTGTAATGGCCACCATATCTGTGTGGAAGTTGTCGTGCAGCTTGAATGGGAGGTCTTTTCGGATTACTATTGCTGCGCCAGCGTGATTTTCATTTGCTTTGTTTGTGGTATATGTATTATAGTTCCAAATTTTGATGGGAGTGTCGTTTTGTATGCAGTGCGAGTTTAGTAGAATTATGTGTGGGTTGTATTGACGGTAGATGTTGCATAATGCGATTTGGTTATTTTGCCAGTGTTGGACGTTGTGTTGGATAACAGTCAGTGTGTTATTCATGTTGTGTGTGTCCATAAAGTAGTCGAGTGTTTGGGTTTCTTGTGGGGGGCGCTATGTTATGAGCATTTGTCCATCGCGACGAATTGATCGTGTGGGATTGAAGTTATGGGCGTGCCTTCGAAGAGGTAGCCGTGGTCAACGATGTCTTGCCAGATGTCGTTCGGGTTTCCATGCGCGACAGCGATTTTGAGCCCAGGAGGGTTGTTGGTCAGTTCCTCTAATATCTGTTCATTGGTGGGATGGCTTGGAATTGACTGTGTGTTCATGTCGCTGCAGAGGAGTGAAATCTGGATTGTGTCATCATGTGAGAGGGACTCTTCCGAGGAGGGTTGTCTCTTTTTTTTCGCTGCTTGGTTTCATTCTTCTTGGGCTGCGTTCTCCAATTTTCGGTCAGGTTGTCGTCGCTGGATTCGTTTTGGGTTGTGTTCTCATCTGATGTGTTGTTGTCTAGGTCCATTTCATCATCGTTAGAGTTAGTCCTTTCCTGTTGGGCAGGAGTCTCCGTTGTGTTTGCTGGGGGCTGCTTGTTGGGTTCGAGGAAGTGGATGAAAAGTTTTTGTGAGTCACGGTCGGGGAACTTGGTGTCTATGTCGAAGTTGTTTTTGAGTGATTTTGACAACATTGATCCGAAGTCTTCTTTTTGGGTGAGGTTGGCAATTTGAGCTTCTATGATGATGGCAACTAGTTTTATGTGTACTTGGCTGGTGAGTGTAGGTGCGTGTTCTGTTTTTGTTGTTTGTTGGATGGCCGTTTTTGCAATTTTAATGTATGTGCTCTTCGATTGGTTTGCTTCTTGTTGTTGGAGTTCTTCGTTCTTTTTCCGAATAGCGTCTTTCCTGTGCCCGCAGGATGCTGCGAGTGTGCGGTGGTTTCCTCCGCATTTTAGGCACTTCTTGAAGGTGGCATCGCAGTGCTGGTAGGTGTGGTCGTGTGAGGCGCATTTAGAGCATCGCGGTGTCGTGACAGTGCATTGGTGGGTAGAGTGGTCCTCAAATTTATAGCATCGGAAGCAGATCCGTAGGTGTGTGTATTTTTCGGGTTCCATTTGTGATGGGGTAATCTTTGTGTTGAACATGAGAAGGCCGTACTGAAGAGCGCGTTGTGTCATGGAGGTGCCGGTGAAGGTTACTTTGATCACGTGCGTGTAGTGCTTAATTTTGATGACTTCAAGGATTTTCTCCCATGGTTGCAGTCGTGTTATTTCTTGCTGGATTTCATTCGGTGGGAGTTGGCCAATGCTGCTGTCCAATTGTCTTATGAAGATGGCTCTTTTGGCTCGAAGGTCTGGGGGATGAAGGGTTTGAGGTTTTTCATGCGAAAGTGTTCAGTGGCTTTGTCCGAGGTCAGTTTGTCAATGGCGGTTATGTCGTCAGTTATAGCGTAGTATCCAGTTGAGTTGTCAGTAAGACGTATGAGGGGAACGTCCAAGTGTTTGAATGTAGTTTCAAAGATTTTTTGTCTCGGTCTGTAGGTCGTCTAGGATTGATCTTGCGGAGTTGGATTTTGTAGGTAGTGTTTGATTTTTTGGCGGCTTGTGCTGGGTTGGCTGTGAGAGTTTGGTTGATCGTTCGTGGGTGGGTGTTGTTGTCAGAGGCTGGGTAGGTGCGTGTGGTGCTGTGTCGTGTGTTAGTACTTTGAAAGGTATTGTTTAATCTTGGTTGGATTGGGGTTGGTAGTAGGCTGTGAGTGTTTTGGCTCGAGCCGGCTCTCCCTGAGCCTCGTCCTCCCTGACGGGAGGAGATAGTGGTGGAGGTGTTACTCCTAGGTGCTAGTGTATTTTGTTATCAGGTGTCGGATTATCCGGAAGGTGTCTGGTGCCCTATTTGTACCCTCTCCCCCCCTACTCTAATGGGGTTTTCCCAGACGATCTGGGGCCTTTCGGAACACCAGTCACTACTACCTTCCGGCGACACTCTGCGGTCGATAATATAATTGGAGAGCAAAAGAGCGAGAAAAGAACTCACAACTCGGTTCGCGGTCGGAAGGCAAGGCTCGTCAAGCAAGGTAGGGAGTCTTCTGGAGTTGAGCAATCTTGGTCGTTGCTGAGAATTCGATGCTTGTTCGTTAGTTTTCACTGGTGAACCATGCGTATTGTTTTGATACGACATCATATCATGTATTGTCGCTCCATGGTTGTGTTGTCCGTACTACATTACATACCATTTTGTATTTTTGTGAGCCATTTGTAGTTAAAACGAGTAGCAAACGTGCTGTGGTGGTCTCAACAAGCCGTTCGTTTGTGCTCCACCACACAAGCTTCGAGGCGCCACCCCACGCAATGGTGTGTTTCGAGGCGCCACCCTACGCAGCGGCGAGCTCCGAAACGCCACCTAACCACCAACCAATGGGGACGCTTGCTCAGCGAGTTACCGCACTCACCAGGCACTATGTCACGGGGTGCAGTAGAAGCTCGGCCAGTCTTCTCACCGCGGCTCCGATATTCACAACACTCGCCGAAGCCGCTCCGTCAGGAACGGTCTCTACAGCCTCTCCCGCTGCTTCGCACTCAATAGTCACTCTACCGCCATCCGTGCGGCCACTCCCCATCGCCTGAATGTCGTCCAAGACGTATATTGGTGCATAGCTAACAGTATATATATACTTATATTTTCCCCTTGTGCCATTACTGTCAACGATATTCACAATAGAAAGGCATTTATTCCANTGTATTTTCCGTTTCCTCTCTGCCTACCTGCGGTTTAAACTCCTCCAAACGGACGTTCAAAGCGTAAGCTTGTACCATAACATCTCGTGACAGGAAGTTTGTATACTACTAATATACATAACCTTTGACACGGCTAGCATTCACATCTCATAACTATGGTTTGTCTATCAATTAAGGCTTTTTCTCTTAAGAAATATTCAAAGTCTAATTTGTTGTAATGTATTTCTTGTATCAACTTATATAGAAATGAACGTTTATTTTCCCTCATTTTTCTTTTCATGGTCTCCTAATATTTAACTTATTTAATTACGGTGCATAATGAATAGTACATTTTCATTTTACAATAAAAGTATACCGCCATAACCCACGATCATGATAATTTTTTGCCTAAAAGCTTAAACACTATTTCACGTTCTAATGCAATTTAGTCACCTAAGCGAGGTTCAGTGGAGCAGCCGTTACATATTCAGAATTTCTAGACAAATTTCCAATTGTGATATTATATCCTGTATTTATGCATCTGTGTATGACTCACGTTCGGAGCTGCGTTTATTTGCCTTGTATAAAATTTGGCATACAAATACCTGGTGATGCATCTTCAAATATCAGGGCACATATTTTAGGCAATTTAGAACTCGACCTTGGCTGTAGAGATGAGAGGCTCTCAGAATAGCTTGCCTGCAGGAGGGAGGTGGAGGAGCAGATGCAGCAAGCCCGTCAGGGTCAGTATCATGTAGCAGGAACGACCGAGTGTGGGACGGATGAATAAGACCATTCATTGAGAAATTCAGGGCCCCTCAATCAGTGTGTGAAGTAAATCAAATGGTCTGGGGCAGCGGTGATAGTTTATCATTTCCTTATGCAGGGAACTATGCTTCTAACTTCCATGAAGAAATGTATTTTCTCACTTTAAAAAGGAAAGGAAATAAACTATTGAATATATGTACCATGGACGTATATTTATTTCGCAAAATAATAATGAGAATTAGGGCGAAAAAAAACCTTTTTGGATGTTTAATATTGTCGTAGTATTAACTTGGTAGACGCTTGTTGTGTCGTTTCTTTCAACACAACTTGAGGTATTTTTAGCTGTAGCTGCAAACTACAGTTTCAGTAACCTAATTCTTATGAAACTTACTCATATCGTTAAGTAAACGAAACAAATTTAGAAGAGAAGCGCACCGTTCGAGAAGAATCAATGCCAACATTGCACATCTCACAACACAATAATGTAACAAGCATTGATGAAGCAGTAGTAAAGTTGACTGAAACTATAATGGCCGCATACAATCAGTGTTGCCCAATTGTAACTCGTAAAGTTACCCCGAAAAATAAACAAAAACCCTGGATTACTGGTGACATCGTGATAAATGTAAAGAAACGTCAAGCGTACCTAGCCCTCCTTTGCGAAGGGCAAATATCTAGAGAAACATATAACCGATTCAGAAGCCATGTGACAAATCAGAGAAGGACATAAAAAATGAGCTACTTCACGCGCAAGTTTACTCAATTTAAAGCTGACGTCAAAAAGACTTGGCGCTTCCTTAACTCTTGCTGTAAACCGAATAACGCCGATAAAAAGAAAATTAAACATGTTGTTCAACATAATGTAAAATACCATGGGAAGAAAGAAATTGCTAATCTCTTCAACAATTTCTTCGCAAACGTAGGGAAAACTACAGTTGATGGTATTCCAAGTGAACCTACTGATCCCTCGAATACGTGGATCATATTCGAGAACACAACTCCTTTTTCTTTACTCCTACCAACTCTTCCGATATAATTGCGTGCATAAACAACCTGAAAAATAAATCGAGTGGGTCCGAAACGTTTCGACAAAAGTACTTAAAATTATTGCTGATATTGTAGCCCCGCTGAAGTCCAATCTCATTAACCAGTCTCTCTTCCTAAGCACTTTCCCGAACACCCTCAAAGTTGCTAGAGTAACCCCTATATTTAAAAATGGTGATAAACCCTGTGTAAACAATTATCGACCTATCTCCGTACTACCAATTATTAGCAATGTATTCGAAAAAATTGTGTGTAAAAATGTGTACTCTCATTTTGAACAAAAATCATTTCTTTACGATAAACAATACGGCTTTTGCTCTAAAAAATCAACAACACAGGCTATATTTAATCTTTTACAATTCCTTTATTCTAATATAGATGAAGGAAAGCCTGTCTTCTCTGTTTTTCTTGACTTTCGAAATGCATTCGATTGTGTGGACCATAAAATTTTACTCTCGAAACTACACTGTTATGGCATTCGAGGGGTTGCCCATGATTGGTTCAGATCATACCTAACAAATCGGAAGCAATGCGTTGTCATTGACGACGCAAAATCGGACCCACAGACAATTAGCCATGGAATTCCACAAGGATCTGTTCTTGGGCCTCTCCTATTTCTGATTTTTATCAATGATATTATCAAATCTACATCATTCTTCAAATTCATACCTTTTGCCGATGACAGTACGCTTTCTGCGGTCTTTCCGAACCAAAATCCCGCTATGATTGCGGAGAGTGTAAATAATGAACTTCAAAAGGTTTCATTGTGGCTCAAAGCTAATATCGATAAAACAAAGTATTTTACATTCTCATACAAGAAAAATGTGTCTCTCCCACGCATTAAAATTGGCGAAGGTGAAATCAAAGAAACCAACTCATGTAAGTTTCTGGGCATCATGATAGATAAGCATTTGACCTTCAAATAGCATTTCGCTCATATTAGTCCTAAATTATCAAAATCCATCGGAATCCTAGATAAAGTTAAAAATTTCCTGCCTGAAACAGCTTTACAAATGCTCTACCGAACGCTCATTTCTCCATACTTGCGATACGGAATAGAAGCATGGCACGGAACGGAAAAAAATATAATAAACAAAATTTTTACTCCTCAAAAAAAAAAGCTATCAGAGCGGTAAAGAACCTAGAATATAATGCTCACACAAATGATTCATTCAAAAATTTACAAATAATTAAACTTTCGAATCTCTACAAAATCTCCATTTGTAATCTCATTTACAAAACATTAAGAAACGATGGCGACAATAGCCCAAAACAATTATTAACTGCGCAAACTGGTCATCACGACCATTTAACCCGAAATAGAAGTAAATTCTTGCTTCCTTATTATTCACAGGCCCGGTCGTAACACAGTATCCTCTTCGTTGGAACTAAAACTTGGAACTCAATACCTGCGCAGATCCGTGAAAGTAATTCTTACAAAGAATTCAAAAGACATTTCGAGTCTCACTTCCTATCAGAATGCTAGTCGTGTAAGATCACCAAGTCAAATCTTGCCTCCCACATGTCTGGTCCTAATAATGTAACTTGCCATGGATAACATAACCGGTCTTCAGTCGGCTCTTAAATCGTTCTATCGAATATACTGGTAAATAAAGCCGATTAGACCTATATTAATAAATACAGCATCAAATATCGAGTTAATTATCTCATTGATCAGTCTAATGCGAAACTAGGTTAGGTGAATTAGCTTAAATATTATTGTACACCTTAGAATAACGTGATGGTAGGATGCTTTAGAAGTCGCTGAAATTGTTCGGGCCCACAGGTAGCTATACTCAAGTTGGACCATTGTACTAGACTTAAGAAACATTCTACCTCTGTATCACCTGTGGTAAATAAATTGTTTAAATTGTTTTAAAATTGTTTAACCTTAAACTACGAATGTCAGGATAATGATACGCGCAGCAAGGCACTTATTAGTATACTCGGTCCGTCGTTTACAGCTTCCTCTATATAATAGTCTCGTCCGGAAGTCAGGCAGCGCGAGCAACAAAGACTTTCCGGGACTCGCAAGGCAAACCGCAACAAAGGCCTTCCGGCGGTCAGAGTGCTTCGGGCCCACGGAGCGTGACAGAGACATCCGAAGCCGAGTGCGATAAAGACATCCGGCTGCGCCCCCAATGCGAGGCACATTTTGAGATATAACAACGCTCGACTTCTACAATAAGAAATGAAGCAGGAATTCACAGATTGGCACATGACGTCTACTCCAGGGCCCCCTACGCTACGTTTGCTAATGCTGAGTCTGCGATGTCAGTACCTACTATATACAAAGTGTTAGCTATAAGCACATTTAATGCAGTAGAAGCTATTGATCAAAGTTTGATTATATCTTAGAAAGAAAACGAGAGATCAGTTGAACACCTTCTCGTTTTATGCTGAAAATCTTCCACGAGATGCATCGGATTAGAAGTAATGAATTTCATCAGGCTGTATTTACCATAATGAAATTTTTGAAATATTCAAAAAACGAAATGTACATTTCGAAAGAACACAATAATTGTGAGGGCATTGTAAAAAACAGGAAGGCTCTGTGAGTTAGTCAACCACCAGAGACCAGTAGGGTCAGGCCAACGCCGTCTAAATAAACTATGATAATTCCCTTTTAACATTCAATGCCAAAAAACTATGAAGCAAAGGGTTTCAAATAGTTTTAAATGACACAAAATTAAAAATTTATTGTTAATGCGTTAGAACACGGCGAAAAACTACAGCACAGTGTAGTATCATATCTCCAAGAATCATTGGTCAGTATTCTTGTAAAATACTGGGGGCAGTACAGTGACTGTTGATGAAAACCTTTATTGGCTGATAGTTCAAAAATGTTTGCTAAATGAGATGCAAAATATGAACGGTGACAGTACTTAATTCAAACCAGATGAAAAGTAAAATAAAAAGAAACAGAAAAATTATTTGCTTCCAAACAGTTAATAAATTAAATGTATTACAACACATTGGCTTTTAAAGATTTCTCATTATAATGGTCCTTAATTAATAGACAATTCATATGAAGTGGATTTTAGCCGTGTCAGGGATTAACTATGTTTATGAAAGAAATAATAAAATTGCATTCTCTTAGAGATTTAACCCTTGGAAGGATGACTGAAAGTTTAAAAATACTTTAAAAAATTACTAGGGGGTTCTTTGTGACAGTAGTGTTGTTTTACTTCACTAACTTTTACCCTTAGGATCTTTTCGTGATGTTTATGTATGAAGGTTTCGCAAAATACTGGCTTATTTGTTCGATGTGTACTTTCGCTGGTAATTTCTTCTAGCTTTGCGAAACTCTTTTATCGCATTTGTTATCCATTTAGTGTGTCTTGGTTTTACTTTCTTTGTGGTAAAGGGTGCACATTCATTGAGGGCTTAAAATAAATTGTCGTTAAAACGCTAAACTTGTAAATTAACACAACCGGTGTTTTCTATGTTTTGAAATCTGTTCCACCTGCCGAATAGCTTTTCTTAAAAAATTTCGAAGGAATAGTATTGTTTCATGAGGTAGGTTAAATAACGAAGTCTCTGTTTTTCTTTTGCAATGTTGATTGGACATTTTACCGAATGGAAGATAAAATCTCTACACTAAGAACTGCCTTTACACTGTTTGTAAAAGCTTGCTGTTGGAAACTTTTCGAAGGATTAACGATGCGCGTTGGACATCATACAACAAGAGAGCTAAAGTTAATGCCGAAAATAAATTTTCCATACAGAATAATTCTACGTTACGGTGACGTGTCGCGTTCATCTCGATCCACAGGTTTAAATGCTTGTGAAATTTCCTACGGGACATTTGAAGAAAAGCGTTGACATCAACCAACCTGACACCTTACAGGAATTGAAACGCATAATATTCCAAAAAGTAGACGGTCCAGTGTAAGGTGGTTTTGTAAGGTAATAAATACCTCACTTTCATTTCAACAATAACTGTGGTCATTTATGAGAGACTATAGTGTGCACGGTCCTTCGAAAATGACGGGACTCAATACCTTTCTTGAACAAATTTTACAGGTATAGATGGCAACTAAATATATCAATCCTAACAGTACTCGTGATAAAAATATTCTTGTACTTGTACACTGGTGAAACTCATATCACAGAGACGGGCATTATAACTATTCCTTTTGAGCGTGACATGGAAATGGAAGAAGCGGACTCCAAACAAATAAACCGAGGGTATTATTAGATACGAGGAGGACACGTGTAAATTCCACGGACAATGTCATCATTAAGCTAGGTGGACCCGTGAAAAATTCCATCAACATTAGCTAACCTATGCTAACCGAACATTTCCTAACCTTTACTTTCTTAACCGAACCTATCCTGATAAAATGTTAAACATATCAATGCATGTAAGGGTCATCTTTCAATTTTACACTGAGATATTCGGTATCCATGATCCAAGAAGCTGACACCAAACAAATGTGTAAATAAATTTATTAATAAACACACAACGGGTATTATTAGGTTAGATTATTTTCCAGACAAAAATTATTTATAAAATTTCAAACTATTTTCCATTGCTCTAAATTATCTGGAACTCTTTATGTTTCATGTTCATTCGTTACAGATTTCCAAAAAGAGTGAGTGAGCTACGGGCCAATGTGTTCTGCATAGAGATGCTGATCATGGTACCCTAAGTTGCTAGTCGTTCTCAATCCCGATCAGAGCAGTATGAGAACCGTGACTAGCAAGAAAGCGAACCAGTAATATCATCACAGTTTTATTACAAAATCTAATACATTACTTCACCTTCGAACTGACTTGCAGTGAGTTAACAAAGAAATGAGTATACATCACGGTATACCGTGGGATTCGTGCACTGACCATACAAATTAAGCGCCCACTGGCAGTGAATGAAGCTCGCTGGCACAAAAATCGCTGTTACAAGTTAATTTTACATCATAGATTGAAAAACGCCTACAGAGCAAAACTAATATTAAGAGACTCTTCTGTTTCTTCAAAGAGGGTTAAAATTGTTACTGACATATAATTGTTGAAATAAAGTTGACATTTCAAACGCCGAAAATTGAAACAAATGTGCATGTTACAAACTCTGTGTGTCATCAAAAACCGGAATGATCGCTTTAATACTAACAGATAGGTTAGATGGGCAGACAAAATGCAGATGGACAAAAATTAACGATTGCGAGCAGACAATGAGTGCAGGAGGACAGAAATTAATAGAAACCGAAAGCTTGTAGGAGAATTTTGTACACTTTCTTTCTATGCTGAACTATTCTCTTCACATAATCTCTTCTTAAAATATTGTTGCATCCATGAATGAACGGTATGGGTCAGAAACATGAACCAGAATATTTAGATCCTTGGAAAATGTAATGTTTAAAACTAGTAGCTTTTCATTTCTCAGTTGTTTATCTATTTAACATGACTACTGCATTGTCTATTGAGACAATTATCAACCCAAAATTTAAATATTAAAACATTTTGAAAAGCCAACGTATTATTGTGTTTTTCAGTCACCAATTTAATTGGTAAATATTATTCAAATGTCATTCTAGTCAACTGTGTACCATTTTCAGAGTTACATTACGAAGCCTTATTAAACTGCATTATATTTTGGGTGTCATGAATTAATAAAACACTTACAACTCCAATTATCCTAAACTTTTTACTCTAACCTTCAGAAATGCGAGCTGTCAAAAGTTTTACATATTGTAGTATTTATTTTCTTAACCCAAATAGTTAATAAAACACAGTAATACATTAGTGAATGTTAAAAATGATTTTCAGTAATGTTAGGAGCCAAATGCCTCTGACGGATAAAAATTAACACGTATCTCCCAATATTCTCTTTATACCCTTTCAATCTACCTCACTACTATTTTGAATTATTTTTAGAATATTCTTCAATATACGATCATTTCGCAAATCAATAAAAAAATTGCAGCTATTCTGATTAGACTTTTCCACATTTCTGTTTCAGCACCACTGAAGACTAAAGCTGTAACCTTGAGAAAAAGTTCTTCACCTCAAGTGCTGAGATGAGCAGCTCCATATATAAGCTGGCTCGGACAAGGTTCGTTCTCATTCGCCGTTTCGACGTAGGGAGAGTAAGAAGCACGGTTCATAGTTTCCCGAGGAGACTAGAAGAAATTTCATCAGCTGAAGAATTTGCTCTTGGTAAGACGTTCATAGATATTTGATGCGTGCGTTGTTCGACCAATTTAAGGCACAATGCTGGTCCTTATGGTAGTGATTTTATTTTGTTCTGTGTTTAGACTCCGGCCTGTGCTTGCGCCATTATGGCTGTTACGCGGTCGCAGAGATGATGAAATATTCCGTACTTAAGATAAACGATAGAATATACGCTGAATTATGTAAGATTATTGTATCAATTTGTTTCTTATCACTGTATTATTGATGTTACTTCTTCATTCCTGCGTAGTTTTATCGAAGGCATATCGTCCTGCAGCGCTGATGCTAGATGTGGGTGCACGCGTTGTGTATCCGTAGAGGAATACCAGAGCTAGGTTAGTGTTGTACGCGTACCTCAATGAGCACTCGGTTCTGCCTTCGTATTCATGTTGGGCATGATATAGCAGTGAAGTATAAATGTTTACCTATTCTTGACTGTAGCCATTTCTGTTTCATTAACATTTCGTTTCGTTAAGTCAATCGGTGTCGGAGCACCTTCGTATTTATTTTTGAAATTCAAGATTTTTAATTGTATTCAGGAACCAGCTGTTGTATCTGCGGGATTTTGCGCTCCCTGGGGGAAAATGTGAGGTCCCAAACTAAATGAGAGGAAGACCTAATAGCCGGTTCGTTAATTTGAAATGCTTTGCTGAGATTTCTTTTTAACGGTTCATTGATGTCCTGCTTTTCAGGACCAATTACTTTTTCTGGAAATTTTGTTCAATAAACCTCCAAACTGAAGTTGAGGACAAAAGCCGACGCACTGCACATTGTTTGAGAATTTGGATGTGTTCAACCCTAAATGAACGTTCCTGGCCTTGATCCATCATCCGCTGTGAGAATATGTAGAGGATTGAGAAATGGTGACTAGATAATTGTACACATTTTAGATAACGAGTATAACAGTAATTACGAAAAGACTGCCATGCCTTGAAATCTGGACAAAGGTAAAGAGAAAAAACCAACAGCACAATGGGACATAATTTAAATGAGAACCAAGCATTGTCAAAGCTACAGTCGCCCAACCAGAAGCAAAGAACGTGCAAGCTGTAAATAGTTGAAAGGCTTTTCTTATGTACATATATAGAGAAAATTTTTGGGTATTTGTTTACCACAGGACACTAATCGATTTTCCAATTTTTGTTGCTTGTGTAATGGTAATGAGATTGAAATAAATAACTTTTCTTCTATGCACTTTCCGTCGTAAACGAGTGTTTAACGAGTTATTGCGGTAGGTTAATTACCACCTTTCTAGTTTATCAAGCGGGAAAAATCATTGCGTTTTCTTTTAGAAAATTTTGAGAGGGAGACTCCGGTAGAATCTGTTCCAACGACTCTAATGCGCTCGAATGAACGTTAGGTTAGGTTGGGTTGCGTTAAGTTGGGTTGCGTTAGGTTGGGTTGCGTTAGGTTGGGTTGCGTT
>JACJUY010016914.1:0-12912 GCA_014220935.1 Platorchestia sp. MABIK | reverse complement strand
TGCAAACAAAATCAATGAACTCTCAAAATGGTGGAGCACAAATGGTAGGTTTGAAGTGCTCTAAATAATTAATTACATTTTTGAGCTACTAGTAAATCTATTTATATTATTTAATTATACTTTTCATCTGGTCTTCAAGACATATGTTAAACTGAAATAAGTGATGATGACAGCCCAATTATGACACACCTCCTCAATTTCAAGGTCCTTGTCTTTATCATGATAAATGATTTGTATAACTTCTTTCTGACATTAAAGTAACAAGCTTCTCAATTGTAGAGCAATAGTTTTACAGATACATAATAATTAAATTTTCCTTAATACAGATAAATAACTTACTTAACAATTAAACTCCCAGATATCCACTTGCAACTTGTTAAGAATCCTTGTGAAACTCTAAACGGGTGGCATGGGACCTCTTCAGTGGACTGTGATACATGTTCATAACTTGAACACTGATGGTGCCTGAAATGGAAAGGAGCATAGCTTTAGATACCAAGCTGATTTAGTTAAAATTTTTACTCATTTTTACTCAAAAGCAAATTCATGCAATGAAAGAAGCTTTTGCCACTTTCATCAACACTATGATAATGTTGATTTCACAGAATAAAAAATTTTCATTCTTTGTTTAAACACACATCCGTTACAAGCTGACTCAAATTAGTTTTCCTGAATAATGCTACTCTAAGACAAAATGTATATCAATAAGTTAAATGGAACATATCTGATGAAAAGAATTAGGCTCATTATCAGTAATTCTTCATTTTACCATTTTACCGGCAACTTGAATGTTTTGTTGTACTTTCTCACAAAAGGAAGGGATACAAATTTTTTTTATGGAGGTTTTGCTTATATCTTTCCTTTTTCTGTTTGTCTTTTCCAAATTTGGAGAGTCATTTTGCTTCTGAAAATTTAATATTAAATGTTCAATCAACATAAAAGTCTCCTAAATTGAGTTTTTCTTGAACTTCTTTGGACAATAATTACCTGTTGTAATAGAATCCAGTATACAATTCATTCTAAATAGGCTCTTCTTTTTAAAACAAGATGACCAGTTAAAAAATTATGGCACGTCCCTTATGGTTTCTTTTTATATCAATGAAGCAAGGAATAAAAACATCTGTCTGTTAAGTTTTGAACAGAACATGTGACTGAAAGCTTGCACTCTAATTGAACTAGTAGCCCAGCTGGTTTTATTAACCCTTCAGCACTCCCCAGGACTATTTGGGCCTCTATCAAAAATAGCCTCCATACATTGTAGTTCTTCTTGAATTTGTTCTCTTTAGTATTATTTGAAGTTCACCATCAAGTGTAAGTTTCTTTCCTGGCCTGATATTAATGACTACCACATGTCAGAGCCCGCTTAGTGATGGTGGTTGTAATAACAGTACTACGAGTACAAAAATAAGGTGTAAGAAAGAAGAATCAGTAGAAGAAGAAAGATCTATCTAAAAAAGCATTCATTCATATAAGGTTAATTAAACTAGCAACTTCTGAATGCCATTGGTTTGGTTTTTTACATTTTAGAATGATGCGAAATAACTATTACTGAATTAAAAATATCTAAGTATACATCAAGTTTAGAGAATTAATGTTCTGAGTACAGCACAAATACTTTTAATCAGCTTAACATATAAAAATGCTTTCATCAAACATTTATATGTATTTTTGCTATTAGGCAAGGAGATGAGACTGCATCATTATGGCTGAATAGAGTAAAAAGTTTGAGTCAACATGACAATGTTATTAAACACACAAGTTATTTGCTTTTTTCTAAATTATAGCTCAGTGAGAACAGCTCAATAGCTACTATGAAATAACTCAATAAATGTTTCAATTGATTTGCTATTCAATTAATTGTGGATACTTATCCAAAAACGACGTTCTCTTTGAAAAATGATTGTAAAATTTTCAAAAAGTACTTCAAAATTGGCAAAACTGAGTAAGGCAGCTTATTTGGACAATTTTGCAAAGAAATATAGAGAATTTTAAAGCTAAGATGATTTTTTCTAATAGATGATAATAGTGTCTATTTACACTCAGCATGAATGCTATCATCTACTATTTGATTGTATGGGGCAAAATTTTAGATGAATGATATTTTAAAACGTTTCCACAAAATTTTTAAGCTACGATGAAGTTATTTTTCAAATGGATCTTCCATTAACACATGAAGAACATAAAACAAAGATGTCCCACACTTTAATGACTAAATTGATGTCAAAAAAGACAAATTGAAAATGCATTGGAAGATATAATTAAGCAAGCAACATAGAAATAAAATCATGAACAACTAAATATTATGCCTTATTATAAAGAAAGCAATACATTCATATCTCAATTCTAACTTAGTTTCAATGTTAGCTTGACTGAATTGTATTTCACGTAAACGTGTTGACCATTTGCACCATTAGTTGCATTGCAGGAAAATATTTCTATAAATCTATATTCACATAGCTAGTCAAACTTGTATATTTACATGACATCATTATCCATTGCAAGAGAAGAATGAATGATAAATACCTAGACACTTATTTCTAGTACAAAATCCAAATCAATAAGATAGTTAGTTCAGCCAGCAATAACGAAGTAAAAAGCAATTTACAAACTTATTTCATATAAAAAAGTTTAAATATATGTATATATTAATTAAATTAATACTATTACCTGCATGAGAAGTTTATGAATAATAAAAATACATGCATTTTATTGCCTAATAACTGCCCTTAGCCTTACATTAAATATTCTGTTTGGGTTCAATGTCAATTTTATATACCTTTTCATTTTTATGCTAAAAACTTTACACAATATGCTAAAATACTAAACACTATACACACATCTTACAATTTCATCCTATTTGATCATTAATTTTTAATTATATACCCACATGCTACATCGTTAGCGAAAGCCCGCCTGAAATTTATTTGTAAACACTTGTGACGTCATAACCCAACCCGGTAATAATCCTTTTCAAAACGAGGTTGCAGAGAAAGTTACTCGGGTGACACTAACCTGTGTTTCTAGAAGCAATCTCGGCAACGGATCATCTTTGGAAACACTGTTTTTGACGGATCGAGTAACCCGCGTAACTCCGAGGGTTACTCGGTCACTCAGAGATTACGACTGGAAAAACGCCTCTAATGTGTTCTTTGGAGTTCACTGCCGAGTGGCAGTTCCTTCCTCATCCTGATGTCAGTGATTACCTGATGCCGGCACCAGTTTAGTGACGGTGGTTGTGAAAACCGTAATATGAGTACAAAAATGCAGACGTTAAAGGGTTAATTCTCTATCAACAAAGCCCTCAGTAATGAATATTTCCTGATTGCAGAAGCGACACGTGTGATTTAAGCTCTTGAAATTATGTTCGCGGTGATAAACCATGAAGCCTGCATCAAATGAGTGTATCAATTTCAACCCCTTTGTTGAATTCTGCATTTTTAAAATTTCGTACGAACATGGTACCTCCAGCTATCTGGATCGAGCGAAAACAGGGAGCGTTCCCTATTAATCACTGGATACGCACGTGAGGTGACATAGAAGAGCTGTTTTTTCGCTTATATCATGTTGTAACAGAAGTTTTGTCCAATTTTTCATATGTATGTTTAGAGCATGATTACTTCGATTTAGGTAGTTAATGTTGGACGCTTATCTATGGCAAATAATAAAATATCTTTCTTCTTTCAGATTGTGTGATAATTAGCGTAATTAATAACCATTTTTAGCCCTAATATACACTCCAAGTGAAGAGCATATCAGGCATATTTTACTGTTTGAATTTCATAAAGGCAATACGGCAAGCTCAGCAGCAAAAACACTCAAATACACTTATGGAAATGAGGTTGTGAATGAAAAGACCTGGAGAAGATGGTTTTCAGGTTTCAAAAAGGATGGCTTAACATGGTTGTAAAGGATCCACTTCTCGTCGCCAGTTATTTATTATTCGGTCCAACAAAGGTGCCTGAAGTTCACGAGTACACAGTGAAACACAACCGGTCACGAGCTGTTGCCTGTTGATTTCTGACAAAATGTTTGGGGCCCACTTCCCTGCCTTTGAGACTTTGCCAAGACTTTTCATTTTCCGATATATAGTCATGTAGCTTACATTAAAGGTTTTGCTCAGTTCTCTAGTAGTGCAGGTTGGATTTTCATCAATGGCAGCGTGCAATTGCTCAGATTTGAGTTTTTTGAGCATCCTGCTCTCAGTTCGTCTTTCAGACTGAAGGAATGAGTGGCTAAGTCTTGGTTCAAAGCCTATTCCACAGCCGAGAAGTGGACTACACCCTAAAGAAATCTTTTGGGTGTGTGCTGGGATTTAAAGGGAATTGTTTATCATGAACTAATTAATAGGTGACAATAAAACAATAACATCCGAAGTTTGCTGTCAGGAGCTAACTCGTTTAAAATCAGTTTTACAGGAAAAACGGACTTTTTTGATCAACCGATTAGGAGTGATTCTGCATCATGACAATGCCAGACCGCACACTTCAAGAGGAACCAAAAATCTCAATGAAGAATTTGACTGGGAAGTCATGCATCACCCGCAATATTCTGCCGATCTTGCTTCAACCGATTTTTATTTTTTCAAGAGCTTACAGAATCATTGAATGGAACAAAGGCTAACTTTAAGAGAAGAGGTCGAAAAAAAAACTAGTTTTTTTTTTAGTCCAAACTGGCTAAATTCTATGAAGAAGGAGTCAAAAAGCTTATGGCAAGATGGGAGGGTGTAATTAATAAAAATGGTGACAATGTTAAAGACTAAATAAATACATTTTTGACATGATTTTCACTTTATTCATATTAAAAAAATGGACAGAAATTCTGTTAGAACCTGATAATTTGTCCGCTGTTCATATTTACATCACTGTATTTTAATAAGCAGAACACAACTTTAATATATTTTCAAGTGTCTCGGGCATGAAATCACGATTGCGTTTGAAAAGAGGAAACGTTTGTTTTTCATAATCACAAACCGGAAGAGACACTAATAGTATTTGTAATAAAACAACGTTAACTTTAAGCTAGTTTCATTTCAAATAACCCATAGGACGGACACTTGGAGAGTGTTCGATATTGTACGATATTCAACTTTTATTTTACGATGAGATTGGATTGCCAGTCGAATTAATGTCTATGTGTCATAGACAGTTCACTGGTCCGGAGAAGTTTCTTCCCTATTCTGATGACTGTGTGATAACGTTACTGTGAGTGAAAATATGGGTCATGCCAAGGTAGGGAAGGACGTGTCTTTAATTAATAAGCAGTGGATTGGCCAGCAAGTTCTGGTAGCTGCATAGGACGATTGCGACAATCTCAGCTGCTCATATGTGCTTGGTCTCGCTCCATGTAGTTTACTAGGCTTATGATTACAATGGCGGGCGCAGACACGGAATTTAAACACTATGCGAAGAGACGGAAATGACGTTCGGATCGCTACACTCATCTTGCTGTGTGCCTATTTTAAAGGGATTCACAGCATTTATTTTCGTTCACCAAAGAATTTAATAGTATTAAACCAATTTATGTCTGAAAATAGGTGAAAATACTAACAAAGTTGGCGACGCTAAAACGAAACACGTGGTAAGCTTAGCTGGTGTTTTATCTTTGCAATGTTATATTTTGCAACTCAAATACTCAATTTTAATTGCAGTCTCTAACGCCCAATAGATGTTGGTCAAATAAAGCGCAAAATGGTTTGGCAAAAGAAATTTTCCTTTTGCCTGACCATGAATTTTTACTGAATAAATGGAAATCTATGAGGTTAAATAGAATACCTTAATGCATTGTTGTGCGGAAATCCAGATAGGTCGCCTTATTACGAAGGCTGCTACTCGAAACCAATTTATTTGTTTAGTTGACCAGGCACGATTTGTGCGTTTTCAGTAAGTTAGGTTCTGGTCACGTGACTACGACATTAAAAGTATGTTTACTTAAATCACCCGCCATGCAACCCTCGGCAGTCTCGCCCCAGATTGCGCCCCGCACAGTGACACTGGTTCAGTCCCCGCTACCATCCTGGCGTTGCCGTGACGAGGGCTGCGTATTGCGCGAAGCTTTGGGTCACTGGGAGGTGCCTATTGGTACTGCTGAAGTTTGGCGCCAGAAGACGGGGGTTGAGTGTGGAGCTCATCGGTCACTCCGTAAGGGAGCAGAGTTCGCCTCTTCGCCCGCTGACGTGTGACCTGACCATGGGAGCCTAAGTCACCGGTGGCCGGTCTGCTCCTCTCCGTCTTACGTCGAAACACTGGATAGCACCGAGGGGTACGTGGGTTGGTTGGCCATTGCGATTTGCTGTCAACGTATCAATTTCGTGCTCTGGTCAATTAGGGTGCAACGCCACACACCCATTCGAATATACTCGTAACTTAATGAACTTATAACGTATAACTTGGAACTTAATGAACTTATAACGTATAACTTATTACTAATAACTAGAATTGAACGCAATTCCGCAGCTGATACCTTTTCAGCTGCCTCGGTAGGGTGTTGAAGTGGTTCCGGGAGTATTTCATGTCCTTGAAGGCTCAAAGTCTTTGTTTTACCTACAGGCCGTTGGGGCTAGGTCTTTCGGGTCAAGCGGCGGGCGCTGGCGTGTGGCAAGAGCTGCGTATTTGCACTCGGGCCCGATCGGTGCTCCTCCTCGCCCATTGATTCGTTTCACTTTGCTGTTGCTACTAATCTTTCGTTTCATTCAATTAAATATCTCAATCCGAACTTTCTTTAACTCCACCATTAGTTTTTTGTACATGGTGGCCAGTAGGTGCGTAGCGTAATTTCAGGTGTTAAGTGTGAGATGGGGGAGATTACGGCCAATTTCTCTTCGGTGTTCTTGTTTCTCTTTTCTCTATCAACTTACTGTCCTATAAATTTGACTTTCTACCTATTGGTTAGATTGCAGGAATAGCAGTCATGACTGGTGTAGCAACTGGTGGCGATTCTGGGGCGGGATTAGATAGTGATATTAAGGTTTTAATTATAACACGGCAATATGTAAGACAACGAATAACCAAAACTTTCAACAGAATTAGTACTGAATTTGAGACTTATTTTGAGAGCCAAAGGCAATTAAATATTTCTAAAGTAAATGATCTGCGGGCTGACCATAAGCAGGTGGACGCGAAAATTTTTGATGCGTTGATTCGCAGTGGTGTGTCCGATGAAGCTTTGCAGTCGGAGTCGGACGAGTTGGAGTCGTTTGAAGACGCAATATATCAGTCTCTAGCTCTTTTGCAGCCCAGGGAGTCGTCTTTGGAGGTTGCTGGGAGTGGGGACTATACTAGTACCCCAGCCAACGCCTCTGCGTCTGTCTTGGCAGGTATGAGCACCGGGCATAAACTGAAATTGCCAGATATTCCTCTACCAACGTTTGAGCATAGCGATTACGAAAGTTTGGAAAAATTCTTTAGGAATTTTGAGGCCATCTTGGATAAACATAACTTAGCGTCTCACGAAAAATTTATTTACTTGAGAAATCAGTTGTCGTATTATCAGTTAATCAGTTATAATCTTATTTTCGTTTTACATTCGTAGGGTATTGTGGCAAATGGCAATTAATACCTTACATGCAGCGAATGAAAGAGCTTCTAGGTACCTGTCAGCAATCATGTAATAGCACATGTTTTCACGTGCATTAGGTGTAATCATGGCAGTTAAGTAATGTTAAAAAAAGCTCTCTAATTTAAATAAGTTGTTCAGTTTTTGAATTAAATATCTAATAATGTTATGTTCAATTCCTAGTACCGTATTTAGATGAACAATACAGGTGTGTTCAAGCTCCTGTTTCATCTAGGGAAATTCTGGAGGGGCCTGGACTGGCATTATGCGGCAGATAATTTTGAGACTTGTTGAGGATACCAGTTCACGTTAACGGCGCTTCGCATGTGCGCGTTGTCTCCAACGCTGAGTGAGGAGCTGGCATTGAGGAGCTGAGTGATTCCTCCAGTGCGGTGTGTGTGGCATGCGGCGAGTCGAGGCGTCCCCTGCGTACATTTCCTGTTCACTCTTTCTCGCCTCTTCGTCAGCTCTTTTGGTGCTTTATTATTATTCTAAATTAGTGTGTTTGTGTGTGGGTGTATGCGTGATTAAATTCCTTCACGTGAAAAGACGTTTCATGTTTGCTCATCCTTAAGTGTTCTTGAATTATCAAACTATTAAATTAGGCTACTCGTCTGAAACTTTAACTAGAAGGTTCCACCTGATTGACGAGTCACCGTACTCTGATGTGGTTACCTTCTGCTTAGACCTTTTTACCCTAACTCAAACCTTTAGTATCAAGCGTTTCTACACTGAGTTGCACCATAAGCTCAGGTGTGCGTTGAAAATTAATTTCCTTAATTTAATCGAGATAGAATGAAATACATGAACAGATATTACAAAATTTTAGTGTTGCCTTTCGATTTGTAACTCATAGTGTGATATCTTTCGCAGTATCCACAAATCGTTTTGACTAAGTTTCTCCTGCGGTTTCAGTTTTGCGGTACTACATCGGCGGTTTTCTTGACGACGGTGTTAGCTTCATTTATTCCTTAACTTGGATTATTTACATTCATATGCGTTCTTAGGATATTGACTGTTTTTCAAATACTCTACAATCATTTTTCAGCTGACGTTGACAGTGAGATGGGACGTATTGTGAGAGACAGAGTTATTGTCAGGCTGGGGGCGCCAAGACCCTGATTTCCTTTCAATTTACAGCCAGACGCTGTCGACCAGCGATTTGCCAGTCTAACCTCCTTACCTGATGTCCTAACTGCGCACGCAGAGCTTTTTCTATTTAACGATATTTTAAAAGGATTTTAAAATAATAATAGTACAGATCTTCCATTTCTCAACTCGTAATGTTCGCCGTTGCGACGCTTAAAAATTTACAAGGGTCGCCGTTGTGACTTCCAAAAATTTTAAAAAAGTTCGCGGTTGTGAAACATAAAAATTAACAAAAAGTTCGTCGATACAGCACCTAAAAATTGACAAAAAGTTCACCATTGCGACACCAAAAAATAGCAAAACGTTTGCCGTTGTAACAATTTCAAATTAACGTACAGTTCCCCGTGGCGACACCTAAAAATTACCGATTTGTTCGCCGCAGCAACAACTAAAAATTAATATACAGTTCCTCGTTGCGACGCATAAAAATTAACGTACAGTTCCTCGTTGCGACGCATAAAAATTAACATGTTCGCCGTTCCGACGCTCTAATGTAAACTTATGGAAGCAGTGTACGAGCTCTTTCGACGCTGAAAAAAGTTTTTTTACCCTTAACTGACGGGTAATGTCAAATTTGTCCGCTCTATGGGATGTTTGGTCAAGATATCAATTTCGACCCGTATTTCCTAATTCTGTAGGGTTTAGTATTGAATTAGAAATGCTGTTTCAAACAGCATCTTGTGTATTTCTTGCCTTTACACAGCAACAAAGTCAGAATCATACTGCTTGTGTGAACAACTTGAAGTTTGATCGTTTGTGTTAAGCCTTGCTCCAGAATACGTTTAAAAGCGATTCCACTGTTGAATTACACGCCAAAAAATTGATGACATATTTAGGAAGCCGTACCGGCCTAACAATATCAAATACGTCAGGCTGATGGAACTCTAGTTTTATTTTTTAAGTGAACCACTCGCATTAAATCAAATAGAATACTGATCAGAAATAATGTTAAAACTACACCAGACAATAGATGGTTCATGTGAAAATTAACTCAGTCAATGTATCTGAGTAGTACACCAAGATCTGAACTTATCTCCTCGGTCAATACACGTCTGCGGCTCACAAGGCTTCGAAAGGAAAATGAACAGCTTGGCCAATAGGTATTCTTAGCTACATGACATCGGAGTTTCAGGAATTTAAAAGCGCTGGTAAAAATTTCAATACCTAACAGAAAATATTGATGTCAAGTTTTGCGCAATAATTTTAGTTGAAAAACATTTGTCACAAGTTTTAGGCCCGAATAATTTCTAGTATTTGAAAAAATTTTCCAAGCTGAGATCGAGTCGGGGTTGTGTTCAATAAGTGGTGCACTTCATATCTAATTAGTTCTCAGACCACCTAACAAATTTATTGAAATGACAACGCTTTTTAGTCTCACCATGGTTACACAACCTAGTCTCGAACTCCGGCGTTGTTCTTGATAAGAAAACGCAAGGAAACGATACTTGCCCCCTCGAGACCGTAAAACAAATTTATCAATCGACCAAAATTTAGGCCATTGTTCTGCAATAGCTTTAAATTCATAACCAATGCATTGAATTTTCATTACAGCTCACATGGTTTCAGCATGACTCAAAACGATATCAAAACAGTTTTCGAACATTTGGGAGATTGAGATGAGGCAACTCACAGTATAATTAATAATGTATTCATTTACTGATAATTCAAAAGGTCAGTTTATACAGGAATGAACCAACATCTTCAAAACAGTGTGCCAACTTTCTAATAGTGTATCGACTTTCAAATGTATCGCAACATTCTTTTCATTATTATGGAATTTCATTCATAGCTTCGTTCTTATAAGAGTTGTTTACGCTAAGCTAGAGGAAGAAATCATCCATTATGGAAGGCCCTGATACACTAAACAAAAATCGCGGTGATAACCGCCAGCATGCCTCTCAAAGTACCTCCCATCACTGCACATCAGCCAGTTGGCGGAGTGGCCACCGAGCTTTGCAGCGATCCGACCATGTCGGAAAGAGACAGGCATCACTGCGATGAGCAGTACAGTTTAGATCGTTGACGGGAAATGTGCGCAGTTATCTCTTGCTCCGCAGTTGAGTGGACAAAACTCAAACGCTGAATTTTATTTACGCATTCCAAAAATACGACTGCTTGTAGAATGTGAAAAGCAGCTCTTACAGAGAGCTAAAGCACGGCGCAATGGCCGCTTTTTATTATCCCCCCTCAGGGGGATACAACTATCGTATCTATGGGAACTAGCGCTCCCAGGGGGACAATGCGAGGGCCCTAGCTAACGGTTAGGTAGGCTTCCCTGTTGNTCTTACACTTCCTATAGCAGCAATAATCCCTATTTCTCAAATTTTCTTCAAATCCTGGATTCCTATGCAGGACGCTTGCCTTAAGCCACTCATTCTCAGTCAAACTGCTAATTCTTCTGTATACAATCCAAACAACAGGGGAGACTGAGTACAGCCCTATCTCACAACTCTAACACTCCTTATTTGCCCTTTTCCCAAATTTCCTAACCTGTACAGTGTAGATAGCACCTGTGTTCCCATACGGACTTTGTACAATGCTCACTATCTTTCTGCTAAATCCAACTTTTCTCAATATTTCAAACAGCCAATCCTGATCCATTCTGTCATATGCTTTTCCAATATCCAGGAATGCTAAATATACCTTCTTATCAACCTTCCTCATTCACTGAATTATTTCACTCACCACAAACAGATTATCCTCCCCACGTCTATCTTGACAAAAACTATTCTGTTCTTTTCCCAGGACTTCTAACTTCTCAACTAAATGTTGCATTCTCTCATTCAAAATACTGCAAAAAATCTTGCATCCAGTATCAGCTAGTGCAATTGGTCTGTAATTTTTAAGTTCTTTCACACTCATATGCAATAGGACTACATTGCAGTTGTTCCAGTCATCCGGTATTCTTTCACTCTTCCATCTCATCAAATAAACATTTCAACATACTGACTACACTCTCTCCTCTGCATTTATAGAACTCTTGGGATTTTATCAGAGCCACATGCCTTTTCATTTTTCACCTTCTTCAAAAAACTTACAATCTCTTCACAAGTGATTTTGTCCACCATTTGCAGCTCATGTTCATAAATTAGAAAATTTACGGGTTCATCATCTGTTACCTGCTCATTCATTCCACCAATGTCCTCCCAGTATTCCTCAACTGCTTTCACCATATGCATCCTATCTTGCACACTGCAACCATTGACTACTAATTCATTGACTTGAACTTCACTACCTCAATCATTACCTTATATAAGCTTATACCAATCTTTTATTCCATCCGGACCTTTCTTTCTTTTATTTTTAACTTGGTATCTCTCCTCTTAAACTCTAGCCTCATTAATCATTCTCTTCACTTTCTTCTGCTGATCCTTGTACTCATTCCATGCACTCTGCCATTCATATTCGGTAATTCTGCGTCTTTCATACATTTTCATCATATTGTGATGTTCCTTATTTAAAGTCTGTTTCTCATTCGTTCTTCCTTCATCTTACTTGTAAATCACCTAGCATTCCCTGTACTTTTCCTGCATTTTATTCTACCAATCTTTTGCTCTGCCACATCATACAATGTTCTTGCAATCTCACCATTTAGGTAATTTACATTTTTCAACACCTGTTCCAGTTACATCTACTCAATTCATTCCAAATTCTTCAGACGAAGAATTTCTTAGAGGCATCTACAGAGACGAATTACTTCCCAATTTCATTACACTGCTAGATTTTATACTGATACCACACCGCTTTTGCAAAAATGTAGTAACTACAGGAATCCTGGCATTTCTAGCATAAAAAAAAACTGTCGAGCATGAATTACTGATAAATAGATAACCTCTTCTTCTTCTTCTCTAGCAGGGATCCGGAGGGATCTTGAAAGTCGTTGGACTTCTTCAGCAGAAATCAGTGTAACCTGAGGCGTTTTTCCAGTCGTAATCTCTAAGTGATCGAGTAACCCTCGGAGTTACGCGGGTTACTCGATCCGTCAACAGTGTTTCCAAAGATGATCCGTTGCCGAGATTGCTTCTAGAAACACAGGTTAGTGTCACCCGAGTAACTTTCTCTGCAACCTCGTTTTGAAAAGGATTGTTACCGGGTTGGGTTATGACGTCACAAATGTTTACAAATAAATTTTAGCCTGGCTTTCGCTAACGATAAAGCATGTGGGTATATAATTAAAAATTAATGATCAAATAGGATGAAATTGTAAGATGT
>JACJUY010016904.1:0-11335 GCA_014220935.1 Platorchestia sp. MABIK | reverse complement strand
GACCCAGACACTTTGTGACCCAGACAATTTGTGACCCAGACACTGACCCAAACATTTTGTGACCCAGACACTTTGTGACCCAGACATTTTGTGACCCAGACACTTTGTGACCCAGACACTTTGTGACCCAGACACTTTGTGACCCAGACACAGACACCGGCACACAAAAAAGAGGTGGTACAATGGGAATTAAGGAACGGTGCGTAATTCAAGTTGTGCACCGCCATTTGTCGTGCACAGAAATTTCTGCAACGAAAAGATAAGATTCCACCACACACATGTACATACACATGTGCATACATGCGTTGAAATGAAAATGTAAGTAATGATGACTGATCAGATAAAAGATGAGCAGTGTTCATAAGTAAAGGCAAAGAGGTCGACATCAATAAAATGAGTGAATACATATTGAGTATAGAGTGACGAGAAAATATAGGACACTTATTGTGTGAATTTTTTATTACCAGAGGCTTGATGGCTCGCTATAATACCACAAAGTATCAACTTAATTAATGGCAGAAAAATCCACTTGGATTAATGGGTCGAATACATGGACTCAATTATCTCATTAAATTTCGTTCCCATAATGTCAAATTACTGAAAACTAGTTTTCGTATGATGAAAATATTTCGCCCAAAATGTCGTCATGTAATAAGGTAAAACAAAGATTTTTAGAAATCTGAAATAAAGGAAAATAACTAATAATGGTAACCATTCTCATGCTTCCGTCAGTCCCTCACACGATGCCTCCCAGCACCTACCCTCACGCTACCCTCAGCCAAACAGCAGCTGATCCCACTGCCCAAGAATCCCTCGCTCCAACATCCGAGCAGGTGCCCCGGCTCCATTCTTTGTGTGGCGTGAGAAGCTCCCCTCGTTTCATACGCTCAGTTTCATTGCTCGACGCGGATCAGCGCTTCTTTGTTTGTGAGGTGAGTGTTTCCCTCGTATCCCTCGTTTTGTTTCCCCTCGGGTCTTGCTCACCTGTGCACCCTCGACCAATCACGCGCCGCCTACCGGCTTGCACTTTAACCTCGCTCTCAGTGCGCCGCTGGCTGCCGTCAATGAAGGGTGTACCGCAATGTCGCTGCTGAACCCTGACTGGGTGGAAGGGTGGCCGAGTGTAACGGTAGTTTTGACCTGAAAAATTAGAAAAAAGACCTTAATTTAAAAGTGTGGACTGTTATTTTAAGGAATGAGATCCTATGTGGAGACTGTTACATTTTAGTAAGTTCTTCAATCACTAATTCTGGACTTTTACATTTTTTCTGGATATGTGAAGAATTTATAACATATCGAAGGCTTTATTTGATATCAATGCGGTGAAACTCCTCAATTAGTGACAAAATCAGTGAATTATGGAAAACAAGTCACCAGTGGTCAACAATCATAAACTCGTTGAGAACAGTCACTAGTGATTCATCGAGAGTTAGTAATTAGTGGTAAACAGTCTCATTGAGCACTAGTCCCCAGTGGCAAAAAATTAGTGAATATTGAAGAATTAATCTTTAACTAAAATGAGTGGTTAGGGCGAATCAGATCATAGAATATTCCACTGCCCTAGCTTTGTTAAAATTAATATTTTGCAGCAGATAAGGAAACTCAGGAGAAAATCATCAAAACATTCCTTAATAACGAACATGAACAAGTACATTTCGATGAGTAACTTACGAACAGCAGATGCATAAGGATGACTGAAGGCCAGTAACTCGGAGCTGCTCAGGAGTCTGACGACAGCGAGAAGTGCCGCCTGCCTGCACCTGCACGACTTGCTGCTGCGGAAGGTGAGTGGTGTGACTTGCACATTCTGCAATGTGTTCTGGTCTGGATGGGCCAGGTACGTTGTCTAGATGTACTAGGGCACTCTGTCTATATGTGCTAGGGCACTTTGTCTAGATGTGCTAGCTCACTTTATCTAGATGTGCAAGGGCACTTTGTCTAGATGTGCTAGCTCACTTTGTCTGGATGTGCTAGCTCGCTTTGTCTGGATGTGCCAGGGTACTTTGTCTAGATGTGCTAGGGTACTTTGTCTAGATGTGCTAGAGCACTTTGTCTAGATGTGCTAGCTCATTTTGTCTAGATGTGCTAGGGTACTTTGTCTAGATGTGCTAGGGCACTTTGTCTAGATGTGCTAGCTCACTTTGTCTAGATGTGCTAACTCACTTTGTCTGGATGTGCCAGGGTACATTGTCTAGATGTGCTAGGGCACTTTGTCTAGATGTGCTAGGGCACTTTGCCTAGATGTGGTAGCTCACTTTGTCTAGATGTGCTAGCTCACTTTGTCTGGATGTGCCAGGGTACTTTGTCTAGATGTGCTAGCTCACTTCGTCTAGATGTACTAGCTCACTTTGTCTAGATGTGCTAGGGCACTTTGTCTAGATGTGCTAGGGCACTTTGCCTAGATGTGGTAGCTCACTTTGTCTGGATGTGCCAGGGTACTTTGTCTAGATGTGCTAGGGCACTTTGTCTAGATGTGCTAGGGCACTTTGCCTAGATGTGGTAGCTCACTTTGTCTAGATGTGCTAGGGTACTTTGTCTAGATGTGCTAGCTCACTTTGTCTGGATGTGCCAGGGTACTTTGTCTAGATATGTGGTAGCTCACTTTGTCTAGATGTGCTAGCTCACTTCGTCTAGATGTACTAGCTCACTTTGTCTAGATGTGCTAGGGTACTTCGTCTAGATATGATGGTGCACTTTGCCTAGATGTCCTCGTGGCATATCAAACTAAACTTTCCAACGAATGCAAAATTTTTACGAAATCTTTATTGAGAGCAACTTTCACTGCCAGAATAAATATTCGGAACATTTCCTCGCTCAAAAGTGACAGCAGAAGTGAATTACGGACACATGCGCATGACGGACGCCAGCGCATTACGGATATGACAACATTACTGGCGATGTTGACCTGCCGAAATAGTGGCGGTGAACTGTAGCGCAGTATTTCTCAAACTTGTAATTTGGATAATAAATAGGTAAATCGAGCTCGTAACTAAAAATAAGGAAAATGTTATGAAAAAACTGCGGAAGAGCCAAAAACGAGCCGTGCGTTTTGTTATTGTTTCTGTGTCTTCGAGAAAATTAGGGATTAAATTATTAAAAATGAGAAAATGAAATTTAGTTAATCTGAACATCACCACATACATACGGAGCATCACCGCACACACACACAGGGCATCGTCTCACTTACATACCATGTCACATACAGGGCATTTCCCCCATGCATACCAACCACGCATCGCTGCACACAGACAAATACAGTGCAAAATTATACACACATACACGGCATCGATACACACACACACACCAACCATGCATCGCTTCACATCCACAAGCACTGTACATCACCACACACTCACACAAATTGGGCATTGCCACACATACAGAGTGTTGCCACACACACGCACAGAGCATCACCACAAACACACACCAACCATGTATCATCGCTACTCACACAAATACACAGAGCATTGCCACACACACACACACAATCGTACATAATATCGCTATTTATCCGTACAGATCCTCGTAGCTTAGTGGTGAGCGAGCTCATAGTTCTCTCTGAGGGTTGAGTGTTCGAGCCTCTCTAGGGAAGATCGTTTTCTCTCTTTTGGTTAAGAAAGGAATTGAGCCACAATTGTACACTTTAATTGTATCCTGGTAAAAGTTAAAGGGTATTTGAGGCATCAATGAGTTACATGATGACATTTATGAATTAATTGAAGTCAAACATCCGTCAGACATCTTTCAGGTCGCAAAAATGGTGGTTTAAGTCGTGCATGTTCAAATATCTCCGGTTTAGGAGGTGCTAGGTTTGTATCGAGCTTGTGGCACTGGTGTTTCTTGGATATTTGTGCCCTCACACCTCCCCCCTCCCCCACTCCTCGCATCTTGCCCTTCCTCATCGCCCCTGCCTTCCATCATCGCTCTTTGCCTTCAGTTTCCCCTGCCTTCCATCATTACTCCTAGCTTTCATCCATCGCTCCTAGTTCTTCCTCTTTGCCTACTTCCTTCCTCTCTACAATCCTCTCTTACTCCCTGCCTACCACCCTCACTCCATGCCTTCTCCTTTCGCTCCATGCCTTCCCTCTAAGCCCCTGCTTTTCTTTTTACCCACTACCTTCCACTTTTCGTTTCCCTTTCCCTCGCACCCTCTTCCTCTTACTTTCACCCCTGCCTTCCCTCTAAGCTCTGTGTTTTTCCCTTACTCCCTGCCTTCCACTTCACCCCTTCCCTCTCGCCCACTGGCTTTTGCCTTCGCCCCTTGTGATTCGCCTCCCTCCCTCCTATAGTCCATCCCACCCTCTTTCACCCCATCCCTCCCTCCCTTCCTCCCTTCCTCCCTCCCCCTATCCCTCCCTCCCTTCCTCCCTTCCTCCCTCCCCCATCCCTGCCTCCCTCCCTCCCTCCCTCCCCCTCCTTCCCTCCCTCGCAGGAGACAATCCTCTTCTGAAGTTCATCATCCCAGGGAAGGAAGTCGGCGAGGTTCATAGAAAACTTGGGGCAGAACTGATGCGGAGACGCAAATTGCGGTGCCGCTGCGGTGCAGCTGAGCCTCGCCTGTGGGGTTGAGGGGATGCCAGCTGAGGCATGGTGACGTAGGCTCAAATCCTGGCTTCGAAATGCTTGCATTGTAGCTATGGAAAACAAATCGTGGGGTATTAACACTGGGACTTCTAGGGTAGAAATTATAGGGCAGAAATTTTAACTTAGGAATTAGGAATCATAGGGTAAGAACTGTGGGTTTGGAGTGGTGGGTTTGGAGTGGTGGGGTTGGAGTGGTGGGGCTGGAGTCGGGGAGGAATGGCAGAGCAGGAGTGACCGGGTTGGAATGATTGGGGTAGAAATCGCCAGGTGGTCATTAATACGTAGACATCTAGGGGTAGAAGTCGTGGAACAAGAATAGTGCGATGAAAATCGTTGAGTAGAATTTGCCGGTACGAAATGCGGGCTGAAAATCGAGGGGTTATCATCGCGGGGCAGGTCTCGGAGGGTAGAAATTGTACGGTTGGATTCGTGGGGTACGAATTGTAGGGTAGAATCATTTTTGCTCCCAAATCCAAGTAATTTATCTTATAGGACCAACTTTAATCCCATTCTCTATTCCTACTCCCAATTTCGACTCCAAAATCCGAATCCTAATTCCTACAATCAATGCTCAATCTCAGTTCCTACAATCAATGCTCAATCCCAGTTCCCACAATCAATGCTCAATACCAGTTCCCACAATCTATGCTCAATCTCAGTTCCCACAATCTATGCTCAATCTCAGTTCCCACAATCAATGCTCAATCCCAGTTCCCACAATCAATGCTCAATCCCAGTTCCCACAATCAATGCTCAATCCCAGTTCCCACAATCAATGCTCAATCTCAGTTCCCACAATCAATGCTAAATCCCAGTTCCCACAATCTATGCTCAATCTCAGTTCCCACAATCAATGCTCAATCCCAGTTCCCACAATCAATGCTCAATCTCAGTTCCCACAATCAATGCTCAATCTCAGTTCCCACAATCAATGCTCAATCCCAGTTTCCACAATCAATGCTCAATCTCAGTTTCCACATCAATTTCCAAATCCGATTCCCATTTTCAATTCTTGCTCTCAATTCTCACTCTAAATTCCCACTCGCAACTGCCACGATGGAACTTTACACGTTGTGGCACACGTTGCGGCACACGTTGTGGCACACGTTGTGGCACACGTTGTGGCACACGTTGCGGCACACGTTGAGGCACACGTTGTGGCACACGTTGAGGCACACGTTGTGGCACACGTTGTGGCACACGTTGTGGCACCCGTTGTGGCACACGTTGTGGCACACGTTGTGGCCCACGTTGCGGCACACGTTGTGGCACACGTTGCGNCACGTTGAGGCACACGTTGAGGTACAAGTTGAGGCACACGTTGAGGCACACGTTGAGGTCCAAGTTGAGGCACACGTTGAGGCACACGTTGAGGTCCAAGTTGAGGCACACGTTGAGGCACACTGCCTATACATCGGTCTAGAGCCACAAATGTCTGTCTATGTCATGTGTTTCTTTTTTGTTGACTCATTTCCTTTGTGTCCCCTGACTTTGTAAGGTTTCTCTATCCAAATTTTCCCCCCACTCCCACCGGTTATTCTGTCTAAAACTCTCCCAAACTCCCCCTGACTACATCTTCATTTCTTATTTAAGACTCTCCCAAACTCCCCCTGCTCCCTCTTCATTTCTTATTTAAAACTCTCCCAAACTCCCCCTGCTCCCTCTTCATTTCTTATCTAAAACTCTCCCAAACTCCCCATGCTCCCTCTTCATTTCTTATTTAAGACTCTCCCAAACTCCCCCTGCTCCCTCTTCATTTCTTATTTCAGACTCTCCCAAACTCCCCCTGCTCCCTCTTCATTTCTTATCTAAAACTCTCCCAAACTCCCCCTGCTCCCTCTTCATTTCTTATCTAAAACTCTCCCAAACTCCCTCTGCTCCCTCTTCATTTCTTATTTAAAACTCTCCCAAACTCCCCCTGCTCCCTCTTCATTTCTTATCTAAAACTCCCCTAATTTCCCCGCTCCCCTTATCTGCGACTCCTCTTCGCAACACCTTATCTTTTCTCACTAACGCTTCCTCCCCCTCGTGCTCCCCCTGACCTCCCCTTCGTAACTTCTGAAGCTCCTCTTTCCTCCCTTTTCCTCTGTATGCCTCCCCCACTCCCTCCTGCTCCCACATGTCTCCCCCTAGTCCTCCTTATGACTCCCCCATTTGAAAGCTCCAGCTGTGTCTCTCGCTCAAGTTTAATTACGATTTGCAGAGCTGAATAATTGGGCTGTTGCAGCAGCTGAGCTGAATGATTGGGCTGTTGCAGCAGCTGAGCTGAATAATTGGGCTGTTGCAGCAGCTGAGCTGAATAATTGGGCTGTTGCAGCAGCTGAGCTGAATAATTGGGCTGTTGCAGCAGCTGAGATGAATAATTGGGTTGTTGCAGCAGCTGAGATGAATAATTGGGCTGTTGCAGCAGCTGAGCTGAATAATTGGGCTGTTGCAGCAGCTGAGCTGAATAATTGGGCTGTTGCAGCAGCTGAGCTGAATAATTGGGCTGTTGCAGCAGCTGAGCTGAATGATTGGGCTGTTGCAGCAGCTGAGCTGAATAATTGGGTTGTTGCAGCAGCTGAGCTGAATAATTGGGCTGTTGCAGCAGCTGAGCTGAATAATTGGGTTGTTGCTGCAGCTGAGCTGAATAATTGGGTTGTTGAAGCAGCTGAGCTGAATAATTGGGTTGTTGCAGCATCTGAGCTGAATAATTGGGTTGTTGCAGCAGCTGAGCTGAATAATTGGGTTGTTGCAGCAGCTGAGCTGAATAATTGGGTTGTTGCAGCAGCTGAGCGGAATAATTGGGTTGTTTCAGCAGCTGAGCTGAATAATTGGGTTGTTTCAGCAGCTGAGCTGAGGAATTGCTGTGTTGCAGCAGCTGAGCTAAGGAATTGTAGCGTTGCAGCAGCTAAGCTGAGGAATTGCTGTGTTGCAGCAGCTGAGCCAAGGAATTGCAGTGTTGCAGCAGCTGAGCCAAGGAATTGCAGTGTTTCAGCAGCTGAGCAAAGGAATTGCAGTGTTGCAGCAGCTGAGCCAAGGAATGCAGTGTTGCAGCAGCTGAGCAAAGGAATTGCAGCGTTGCAGCAGCTGAGCCAAGGAATTGCAGCGTTGCAGCAGCTGAGCCAAGGAATTGCAGTGTTGCAGCAGCTGAGCTAAGGAATTGCAGTGTTGCAGCAGCTGAGCGAGGATTTGCAGTGTTGCAGCAGCTGAGCCACGGATTTGCAGAGTTGCAGCAAGAGTATGTCACAGGCTCAAAAGCACCGAAAGACGTTCAGTCGCATAATAGTGTCTCGAAAACAGTACATGAACTGTATTTTTAACATACCGTCCTTGTTCAGGAGTAAAATATTGCATTAATTTCGAGAATGTCTGCAGAAGCATGAATTATTTTACCTGTCAGAGAGAAACGGAATGAACTTCTATTTCTGATAAACAATTTGGGAAAAATCTAATTAGAAAAAATGCAAAAATTCATTGCAGTAATATGTATGAACACTGTTTGGTGGGAACTCAACCACACCGTGGTGGTGGTGTGTGGTGGTACCTTGACCACACAGTGGTGGTGTGTGTGATGATACCTCTATCCTTCTTTATGGAATGTTACTGTCCTCTACTTATTTTCATAACTTATTCAGCCAACATCACTACATCGCGCTGTCATTAATTGATATGAGTCGGAACCGCCAGCCTACGTTACCCTAACTTTGGATTTTCCTACATTGCTTTCGTAAATGTTCCTGTTTAAAAAAAGCCCACATATTAAAGATTCTTTAGAGAAATATTTCTATACGTTTCCCTGATGAGGTATTGCTGGCAATTGCAATTTTTCTACATGAATTCAATCTGATAGGCGAGCTGGACATATTGGATCTGATTTCTTTGTGTTCTAACATCGACAATCCTAATTATCATATACAAGTTTTGGATACTCCTAACACGCACCTGACATTTCTCAGTCAATACCAACGCAGCAAACTAAGTACGCAGTACTTAGCGTGCTCGCTCCTCCATTCCTGCAAAGTTTAGAACAAATCTGAAGCTTAAATTAGAGTTGCCTTCAAAATAATTTAGTTTCATCATTTTTAAAAACACCGGAATCTGTTTTCTAGCTATCGTCATACCTCTTGAAAATAATTCAGGATGGACCAGTGATAACATCTCACGAGAACAGCTTATTAGAATGACACGCTAAACTTGGCTGGTTCTCGAGCTGTCACCCAGCCGGTCGGAGGGTTCCGCCCTCGATAGGTAGAGAACGGAGGGCGACCCCTTTCCAGCACTCCGAAGTTTCTCAAGAAACGGCAGCCTGTTAGAGATGAAGTCACGCATTGTAGCCGGAGAGTAACAAAGCATGACTTACGCAATATGAGGAGAAATGAAAATTAAATTCATGAGAAGGGATGACACTAAAATATTTTTGGTTTTCGCACTTGACGCACTTACCGATAATACAAATACAGTGCTAAATAAGTTAAAATGCTGTGCTAAATGTGTTGAAATCCTGCACTGAATGTGATGAAATGCTGTGCTAAGTAAGTTAAGGAATGTTAAATGAGCTAAAATGCAGTGAGGAATGAATGATACGCTAACTGAATTATCACATAGTGTTAAATGAGCTCAAATTCAGTGGTAAATGAATTCAAAATTAAGGATTAATAAGTTAAAACGCATTGTTACAGGGGTTAAATGAAATATTAGAAGACTCCAAGTCTGATTTAGCTACGTAAGTGAATCCTTTACACTAAAAGTTTGATCTAACATTTGTGTGAATTTTAATCGACATTCCGCTCATGTTTGATGTAGGGATGAAACTGAAACGTAGGCTGCAGTAACAGGTGCAGTAGCAGGTGCAGTAACAGGTGCAGTAGCAGGTGATGTAACAGGGGCAGTAACGTGTGCAGTAGCAGGTGCAGTAACAGGTGCAGTAACGGGTGCAGGAACAGGTGCAGGAACAGGTGCAGTAACAGGTGCAGTAACGTGTGCAGGAACAGGTGCAGTAACAGGTGCAGTAACGTGTGCAGGAACAGGTGCAGTAACAGGTGCAGTAATAGGTGCAGTAACGTGTGCAGTAACAGGTGCAGTAACAGGTGCAGTAACAGGTGCAGTAACAGGTGCAGTAACAGGTGCGTTTCGTTGGCAGCAGGGCATCGGGTTGGAGACCAAGCATGTACAGGTCCGGCAGTCAATCCTGCATTTTTAAGAAGTTAATGCCTTCTTAAAAACGCAGGATTGACTGCTGACCTTGTACAAATTTAACAGTACAGATTTGTGGCGTTTAACCAACCATGAACAGAATTTTGAATCACTTTACACCATCGTAACCATGCATCTAGTCGCGTAAATTCCTTTAAACGATCTTACGCTGCCTTTTGGGCCTCTCTGACCTTAAAATTTTTGCTGGAGTTGTTTTAAAATTGTTTGAAATCTTGGCAAGCCAAGATGCGGCGGTTTGAAACCGGGAACTGACCTCAAATGACCTTTCAGTTTCTTACGATTTTTAATGCAAATCTGCTGACTTACGCAAGGCGATTTTATTGCCAAGTATATTTACAGAATGTATTCATTCCTGAGCAGAGTTGAAAAAAGTGGTTGAAAAAACAGCCCTTTTTTAAAGGGGTGAGGGGAGGGAGTTATTGGGTTTCATTGGGTTTTGTTAGGTTTTATTGGGTTTCACTGTGTTGTGTTTTTTTTGTTTTTTTGGATTACGGTATTCTTAATTCTGCTCATGAGTAATTTTATTAATACGTTCATTAATGATTTGTATGTGCAGTGTGCAGTGTATAGGTTTGATATAGGGATAGGTTTGCGGCGGGCAAAGCTTAAATGCTCCTAAAAATATTCAAACACATGAGGCTTTGGCCTGATCTTTAAGACAGTGCAACTAAGACCTATACCTTTGCCAGCAGAGACTTCCACCTGATGGTACAAATTGCGTTCTACACCCGTAGGAAGTAACTAAGGTTCAATTTAGATTCAATATATTAAGCTTGGAAATGAAGTCAATAAAAGAAAAACAATAAAACCTGTATTGTGCCTTTCTTACAGGTTTGTGCATTCATATGTGACTTATTTTTTAAAAAATCTAATGGACTGGTGGGTTCTTTGGGTCTTTTTCGGTGGGTTTTTAATGCCAACCCTGCTCCTGAGACAACATAATATGCTTGTGAATGTTATTGTTATAGAATATTATTTTGCTGAACATTACATAGAAATATTGTAATACTAGAATACTTGAATATAATTAGGCTCTTATATCATTATACTAGATGAATATTATTATACTACATAGACATTAAGCTTCGAAAACTGTGTTGTATTCGTACATACCACATAGCGTATGACCAAACATGGCCATGGCAACAGGTGTTTTCCATATGTCATGTTGCCATGCCAGCTGCCATGTTGCCATGCTAGCTGCCACACTGACCTATCAGACGCCATGGCGCCACGCCAGTTGCCACATATATGGCGCCACCAGAGGGCAACCTCGCAAAGTTCTGCGTTCAGGCGATGTTACGAAGACGAAGTTGCGACTCGCGAGCTGATTGGCTGGCGTCTGACGGCAACTTGCTGTGATTGGCTGAGCACCGGAGCGCAACTAGCGTTGTGTCTGCTGCAGTAATTACGCTCTTTAATTACCAGCAGCTCCCAACAGTCACCCAACACTCATCAAAGTCACCCACCCAATTGTCACGCATTAATCACCCAACACTCACCCAACACTCACCCAACACTCACCCAACACTCACCCAACACTCACCCAACACTC
>JACJUY010016900.1:0-11019 GCA_014220935.1 Platorchestia sp. MABIK | reverse complement strand
CTGGAGTGTGTGTGTGGGGGGGTACTGGAATGTGGTGAGGTACTGGAGTGGGGCGAGGTACTGGAGCATGGTGAGGTACTGGAGCATGGTGTGGTACTGGAACGCGGTGAGGTACTGGAGTGGGGCGAAGTACTGGAGTATGGTGTGGTACTGGAATGTGGCAAGGCACTGGAGTTGAGCGAGGTACTGGAGTGTAGCAGGGTGCTGGGGTGTTTCTAACATCGAATATTTCTAGTTCTCCCCAGCCTGAAGGAACTGGTGCGTCATTGACGTTTGTGCAATGCCACATTATTATTAAATTACTACTCAGGTTTATTCAACTATATGTTCGTTATACATTTATTATTAAGCGCTGCATTATAAACAATACAAGTACTTAGAAAGAGGATACTATAGCAGAATGGGGAAGTTAACCTACATTAAATCATTTTAATAAGTTATAACAACAAACGTAACCCAACGTAACCTAACGTTACCTAACTTAACCTAAAGAAATCAAACCTAGCCCAACCCAGCCTAAACTAACCCAACCCAGCCTAAGCTAACCTAACCCAACCCAACTCAACCCAACCCAAACCGACCTAACCAAACCTAATATAACTCAACCTAAACGAAGGTGGAAGGAGAGGGGTGGGCGGTGTAGAAATCCTGCTACATTGAAGTGTGCGCAGCCAGAAGTGTTAATTCAGTGAAAATTTGTCGATTTCTGTTGAGTGTGACTTGTGGTTTATAGGTAAACACGAAATATGCAAAAGCGTTCATTTATTCAAGTTAAGAGTTAAGAGTTAAGCTAGGAAGCAATAGGAATTAATGATTGTAAAATGTTCAATAAGCTTCGATTAGCGCAGCCATAGCTCATCACTGATGCTGATCCCTCGGCAGGGTACTGGCCCAGCCTGAAGACGACATAGAGACGGACGACACGCCTCTCGAGCACGTCGTTTCCTTCCTCATCCTCTGCACGAAGGTAAATACGTCAGCATTCGCGTTAATGAGTTATTTATAAAATGTGCTACAAAGAAATGTGTGCGCGCATTCGCAATGAACTGTTGAAAATGCATTCTTTATCGTGTGAGTGTAAATGTTTTTGGGAAAGTTCAACCAAAGTTCAATGAGGCAAAGAAATATATTTTTTGTCTTCTTAAATTTTTCAAAGGTCAGATTAAATGTTCCAACTCATGACTCTCAGCATTGATGCATTTCTGGATACGAGATACAATTGATACAGCACTTTGCAACACAGTGTCTTGTCACGGCACCTTGTAGGGGCAACCCTATCGGGGTAAGGAGAATCAGGTATTCATAGGGGATTAAAACCTTGAATAGAGAAGGAGGATAAGAGAAAAATTTTAAAAGAAAGAATTATAGATAGAAAAAAATAGAGGTAGAGTGAAAGTCCTACGCTGCTTAAGTCTGATCAACATGAGGGCAATAACGACCGGCAGGCCGCAACCGAGGCGGTATAGAAACGGTTTTGTGGTAACTACATAAATTTCTGTGTGTTCAACTCTGACACGCGCGCCGTCATAACACATAATTTTACCGGCTTGTAACTTGAGAAATAATGAACCTATCGATTTCAAATTACTTTCAAACTAAATCTCAAAACATTCTTCATGTCCGAGGCACATAGAAATATTCCTGGCATTTTCTGGGCAGGAAGGGAGCGAAGTTCCGTAACTTTTCTCCCATTGCGAGTCGCGAGTCGGATTGGTATTACCAGAAATTCCTGTAGTTTCCAGAAAACCGTTTCTGTACCGTCTCGTTTGCGGCCTGCCGGTGCAATAACGACGCTCTGAAAGATTCACTTCTTTTATTTAAAGTAAGCGCGTGCGTTCTGCATGGTGGCATAACTGTGCGCGCGAATGCAACAAAAATATATGATCTGCATGCTAGCCCGATAAAAAAATCCTTTCGCGAAGTGTGTGGGCACAGAATGATCCTGAAGAACATAAATATACATAGAAAAAGGCTAAAACAATGATTAACGCACCTGAACTTCGAATACAAAATTTTCATGTAAGCAAGCAGGTGTATTGCACAAGTGAAGAGCCACTAAAGAAACGTATAAATACTACTGAAGCACAGAACATTGCTTATCTTGTGGTAGAAATTAAACTAATTTTAGTACTAATTTACCGAGTTTTTCTTGGTGAACCTTCAAATTAATGTCATTTTTCTTCGTTGAGGAGGGTGTAAATAACCAAGCACTAATTACGCTTGAGATATCACTTGAAACTCCCTGTTATGGAAATTCTCACATTGCATACCATCCTTAAGGAAATTTCACGTGCTGTCTATCTAGCTCACATCTCCGATAACTTCCGGAGAAAACATACTTTGGAACTTTCATTGTGTGAGTTTCACTCTTGTCTAGGATGCAGGTGCTATTTATGTCTACGTTATTGGCTGCAGTCGGTAGACCTCTTCTCATCTCTAGCCTCGGGCAGTGTGGCGGTCTACCGATTAAATTATTCTCCCTGTGCACCGTATGCTGCGTAAAAATGGCACTAGCCGCGATGGACTCTGGCAGCATTTAAATCCTAACGTCATGAGAATATGCCGAATGATTTCTCGTGGAGTTGCGATGATAAAGAACATTGAAGGAACAGATGTGTGAACTGTTGTGTAAGGAACAGTAATGCTGTATCATACTGTGACTGAACCTTGAGCGCCCAAGCTGTTATTTCCATCTTGTATTGAAGACACAAGCAACCTTCACTCCCTTTTGAATTTCATTTGCAAAATCAACAACTTATGCGTACACCCAGATGTGTCTCCAGCCATCTTGAGGGCAAAAATTTTTCGTCTTAATCTGTCCTATTCATAATTATTTCTTTCTCTGAAATGGAAAAAGCGAAAAAAAATTAACAAATAATAATTCAGTGTAAATACATTGCAAATTTATTAGGTATTTTTATTGCGTAAATAAAACAGTCAAATATTAACGAGAATTTTAGTCTACTTATTTTCGAACAGCATCTTGTGAATAACACACACTGCAGGTTTAAGCTTTTTAATGTTAATGCACTGGGCAGACAAAAAGGAATGAAATAGATGGGTAAACCGTGCTCAGGCACGATTTAATTCTCCAGTGCGAGGAGGTTCCTTGTTGCTCGTCAAAGTAAGTCTTTGATGATCATAACGTTGAGTCGAAGAAAGAGACGATTGTGTTGTCGCAGCGTCAGGAACCTTGTTCAAGGTTGAGCCAATTGGAAGATAAGTGCCGTCTTGTTATTCAGCCAGCGATTGAAAAGGTTTTCCAGGCGTCCTGATTCTGGTCTCGAGCAAAAGTAGGAGAGATGTGCAAATGTTTACTGCACGAGGAGAGAAAAGTTGAGGTAATTAGTGTGTCAAATTAATTGGATGAAAGTAAATAGCACGTTTTTAATGAACAGAATTGAACAAATCTGAGAAAAGCTCTCTTACCCGCTCAACGCTCTGCATTCGGAGCAAAAGGCTTAATTGCGCTACGTGACGAAAAGAACGAAGATGCAGGAACAAAGGAAGGTGCTTCGGCAGTGAAGTGCAGTTATACTGTGAAAGGAAAGTTTAATGGTTAAAATAAGGTGATAATTTAGGGTTGAAGTAATTAAGTCAATGTGATGCAGAAACTATTTTAATTTATAGGTTTGTGGAAACTCACCTAAGGAATCTATCCTCAGTGAGGTTTCTCCTCTTTTAGTGACAAGTAAGGTGCAAGGCTCAAGTGGAGCAACAGGACACAGAATATAATACAGAAAACCTTAATTATACCTTGAAGTAATTAATACTACCTAAATTACGGACAGCCTATTTGAAGACTGTATATTAATAAAAAGACTCTCAAAGAGAGCAAAAATGATAAGTTAATTAAGGGTCGCCTCTCAAGGAGGATGACAAAGTTAAGTTAATAATTGCCAAATTTAAGCATTAATAATTAAGGACACCCAAGTGAAAAAAGGAACACGGAAGATATAAGTGCAAATTTAGAGGAGAAAGGAGAGGACAGCACAAGAGGAACAGAAATGTTCGTCCTCTTGCTAAACCGCGGGCTTTGATGGCAGCCCCGGCGGAACTTCTCAGCACTCGTCCTTTAGCACATAGGGTTACTTCCGTAAGCACAGTTAGCACTGGGTGACTATCTGAAGCGATGGGCACGATGATAATAGAAGTAATAATGATCGTAAAGATAGTAATGATGTTAATAAAGATCGTAACCATAATAAAATTAAGGACCAGTTCACGATCTCACCTCCGTTCGTGCTCCAAACCTCAAGTGTGTGGTGAAACGAGGTCCAGACTGCTTTGTTACGGAGGTGAGCGCACTGTATTTCCTATAATCTGACTGCTTTGAAATCCTTGTTTACGTCACAGAAAATAAACTCAATTACACATATTAAAACGAGAGAGTCATTTTATGTTTGTATGAATAATTGAATAATGGAAACTGAAATCAAACCCTGACGTTTGAAGTTGATCCAAGGCGGCTGCCATGCATGCTTACTGGTTGGTCGCAAGGGCGCTTTTCTGTGATAGCGTCAGAGAAGTATGTTTATACAAATTCTGTAAAAAATGTTACTACACTTTAATAAAGCCCGTTTTTATAATTTGGCTTGTCGGCTTGTCTTTTCATCTTCACTCGAGTAGCGTGAGCAAGCCTTTGCTAGAAAACATGACTCTCAGTAGCCTTTCATCTAGTTTGGAAATTAAAGCTCTCGTTTCAACGCCTTTGGAATGTTGCGTGCGTGGGAAAAAGTCTTTACGAGTTGGCACCGCGGCCGAGTGCTCATCGAACGGCAGAGACCGAAGTCTCAACTGGTTGAGCTACGGGAGGCGCGTCGTATGAACAATGTTTCTCTTGGGTAATAACTTGAATGGATGGTATTTTATATCTTCTATCCTAGAAACTCGTTAAAATTAAAAAAATTTAACGAGCAATGTTTGCAAGTTTTTCACCCTCCAAAAATCAGCAATACATTGTTTTGATCCAGTAAAGCTGGCCAAATAAGAAAAAACTTTTGGCTTTCTTCTCGAGTTTTCAATTTACTTTTTCATAGCTTATAGTTTTGAATGTTCACGTGGAAAATTATCTACACACGAGATTTTTTTGCCTGCTATCAGCAATTGATATGTTAGCAAATTATCAAAGCTACTTCTGATATTTCTTTTCTTTGTTGTTCACGATGTCCAAATGAACAGAACGCTAAAAAGATGCTCGCGACATTTAGAAAAGTTCCATCTAATTCCAACTATTTAAATTTTTCTTTTTCCCTGGACGTTCCTTTACCCCGCACAGCCCCGCAAGTACTTCGTGCCGTACCCCCCGCACGACGGGGTGTGGGGGGCGAACCCCCGCATGTACCAGTGCGGGCTGGACCTCGTGAGCGAGTCCGGCCCTGCCCTCATCAGCTGGGGCGGCCGCAAGCACCTCACCTTCGAGAAGGCCTTCGACGTCCTTCTTATGTTCCAGCTCTTTGACAAGGACGGCAACAGCGTCGACCTCAAGGTGACCGCCTTCTTGCTGCTCACAGTAATGTGCAGCTATTTTGTAACGCTTTTTGTGCTTAAATTTGTAGCACTAATTGTGCTTAAATTTGTAGCCCCAATTGTGCTTAAATTTGAAGCACAATTGCTTTTTTGTAACACTAATCTTACTCAGGTTTGCATTAAAGATGGGGAGTTTTGGTGAACTTCAGACGGATTTCTTCGCTGAAGCTCCCAGTGATGTGTGGGTATTTGGTGTACTTTAAAGTGATCCTCTTCTTGTGGTTGACAGTAATGAGATAATTCCGGTGCTCTAAGAAAGTTAGCGAGTCCCGGAGAAATCGCTCGGTACGTAGGAATTTTGATTGATTTCAAGGAAAACAAGACGATGAATGTGGTAGTAATTTTCACCATATTTCAAGTTAGAAATTCACACTTAGGGAGTTGGGGCACTGAATCTTACAGTAATATATAGTTTACAAGAATTGAAATAATTATTGGCACCTTGAGTTGATACTACACTCATGACTTACTGCTTTTCGAAGGTAACAAGCAAAGTAATAAAAGTTATTACGATCTCACATTTCTGTCATCTCTTCATTACATGTCAGAAAGTCATAATTATGTGGAATCATGAAATTTTTTCTTGCTTAACAAACGACTTTTGACCAGATGAGAGGTGTCGCTTCGAGCTTGAAAATGAGCGGGGCTGGTATCCTTAATACGCTCCGAGCTTATAGAATGTCTGCTTCTTTGCTCATTGCTCATTTATGTGATTTATTCAAAGTTAGCACAACTGATTGCATTATCACACAGTTTGCTTTCACGTAAACGCATTGCATGCTAACTAAACGTTGATGATTTGAATTCCGTTTCAGCGCTGAACGATACTCGAGACGAGATCTCATGACCGAGGATTAATTTAGCCTTAATTCTATATTACATCGCACATCAACACTCTTAAGGGAGATACAGCTTTTGATTTTGCGCTCCCAGGGGAAAGACGAGAGATCCCACGTGAAGTGTTTAAGTAGGCCTTCCTTTTGTTCAAATATAATAGGTTTTTGTTTTGTTGCAGACCATTTTTTTGGCTCAGTGGCTTTTTCGAGCTCTACTGACTTTCAGCTTTAATTTTATCTTATTTCTTGAAATTTCATAAACTTATTCCCAAATTTACTTGAACTTTGCACAGGAGATCTTGAGTGAGAACATCCCTGCTTCATAGATTCCCCGTTCACTGAACTCCATATTAAATGGCGCCTTCCTCCTTTCTCTCTTTATTGTAGTTTCTTTCTTTATTATAGTTAGAGAGGCTTAAATTAAATAATCATATGTTATTGAACATCGACAGGGAGTCTTGAAGAAAGACGAGACGGCAGACGAGATCCACGTGAGCATCGTACCCCCCAGCATGGGCTTCTACAAACTCATGCTCTTTGGCATACCCAGGCCTGAGGTAATGGTGGCACCGCTCTGCATGCGTGCACCTGTTTGTTGTGTCTCATGTGATGGCTTACAAATACACCGAATTTCTTAAGCATCATTTGGGGATACGGCTGGCTCAACTTTTTTTTAATTTCGAAGTTCAAAGTTATGTGTGAGCATTAAGAAGGATGTGTCATTTCAAGATTATTCTTTCGTGTGAAATTTCCATGTAACCCACGTAGATGTGAGAGTTTCTTTGTCCATTATATTTTTACACTTGCGCCGATCCATCAATGATGGCACCAGATTTCCTCTAATAATAGTGTCAACTTTACGCTAAAGCAAGTGTTTTTAAAGGGTAGTTAATCTTTAGGTGTAATATGCATGTTAGTATTGTTCGGTATTGCTCTCGTGAGGCCGGTGCCATGATCAATATTTTCGCTCTTCTCAGGCGCGAGGAAGGTGGCGGTTGCCGCTGCTGGCAGTCTACCTGCTGGAGAGTAAGATGAACATATCCCCGTACAGCAAGCGCGAGTCCACCAGCAAGAAGAAGGAGAGAATAAAGCTGAAAGTGAGGGCGAGGTAACCGCCTTAACGACGGCCTGCTCACATTAGCGTTACTGACTCAGGGAGCGCCCCATCAAAACTTGCGTCTGTATCGCTTGATTTAATGTCGCAAAAATGCACAGAAATGAAGTGCTTCACGAGGAACTTGGGATGAATTTTTGGGGACGAAATGTTAGGAAATTTACTGAGATGAAATGCTTGAAAAATCAAGTGGAATTTTTGCTCGCGATAATGGTTTGAGAATTGTGGAGAAGAATGTTCCTCTGGGTAGATGAAGAAAAATTAGATTTTTATTGAATTCAACAAAGATTGAACAAAAGCTTCCCGAAATGTATTGTGTTTTATAAATAAATGTATCTGATAATTCTTTCAAATGGCACGGATGTACAAAAATGTTTAAAAAGTTTTTCGTTTAGGCTAATCGTTTTCAAAGTGAGGTATTTGAATTTAGAAAAATTTTTTACTGTTCATGATTGTTGTGTTGTATAGTTTAGAGAAGTTATGTTTCAAATAAATGTTGTGAATAGTGTCTTGGTTCGGACTGAATGTGCAAGCTGTTACGGGACTAACATTTTTGACAAAACTGACTGAAATGAGTTCGGTTGCCATAGGGTGCTTGTAGTGGCAACTGCAGCGCTGGACTTCGGTAATTGAATTATACGGTGCAATGCTAATTCTTCTGGCAAACTATACTTTCAGATCGAAATAGCAGAGAAAATATTCAGAAAAACGAATAACAATTACGGAAAATACCTTACAGTTGATTAGTCCACGTCAAAGCTTGTGCATCTCTTGTAATGGGAGGATAATTTTGTTGAATGAAACTATGAAGGAATTTCCCAGAGGGCAGAAATAATACACAAGGCGCTCAGTCCATGTATGTTAAACGAAAAACTTTCTTAAGGCCTTGTCATAGGATTAATTCGTACGGTTTTATACCGTGTTATATTCGCTCTCGTTATTGTATAGCAATCATAAGTTTTGTGTAAATACTATTGTCATATTGTTATCTATTGTTGTATACGTCATTAGACGTTCAATGTTACGTACACATATCGGCTTGATGCTCGACTACTAGGTAACTTTATCAAATCTGGGTGCTAACAATTCTTTAATTTCGACTCACTGCTTTAATTACAAAATGCATTGAACTTTATTGTCCTATTTGAAAATGCTAAAAATTCCCTATCATTAGATAAAAGGATATATAGAGTCAGATGCGCGTGACGTTCTTAAAAACTGTTCCCAAGGCGTATTTATGCACTTATTTTAGCTCTTCACTAGCTTCACTGATCTTGTAAGAAGCCATGAAAGTTGCGCCTCCTGCCAGGCTTGTACAGCAACGATCATTTGATGATCGGTGTGGAACTTCGTGATATTGAGATGTTTCATCAGATGTGAGAGAATTCGGTAGAGGCCAGACTCGGTGTGAGGCTGGAAGAGCAAAGGAACTCACAACACATTTGATGCCAAAATTGTGTATTGGCTGTCAATATTCCGCGCTGTGAGTGCTGGTGCGTTGACATGCGAGAAGGTAACTTCATGGCAAGATTTTCCATATTATTTCTATTACAAGACCACGAGCAGAATGATAGATTATGTAAAATCTTCTGTAAAATCTGAAATTTTTTCAAACCCACTGAGCGCCTAACCTACCTGCCTGTGTGGCTAATACGACTCGTACATTTAGCACTGTCCTCTTACGCAAGCTTCAAAGTCATGTAACATTCAACAACTTTTACCACGTCTCGGAGATCAATTAAATAGGAATTTGGAACTATATAAAATCGAACATTCAAAGTTATGAATGACTAGATAATCGCTAATATTTTACTAACAATTATACGAATTCAAAAGCGTCTACAGTATAAGGAGGTTTATTTCATATACGTACAGGGTATCAGTAATACAAAATGTGCACTTGCTCGTGAACTGCCTTTAAATAGATGTATTCTTCATCTTTATTTCATCACCTTGTAAAATGATGAATGTAGAACTGGATTATAAGAGTATGGTTATCGGGAAGGACTTCTATAGAAACGAAAACGTGTTTCCCACTTTAGAAATCGGTAGACAGGAAAACTGTACCTGACGCGACCACAGCAAGTCCTGCCAGTGTTCGGACCAGAATAGGTAACGTAGACGGGCATCCTGAAATGTTGCCTCAACGAAAGGAAATTGAAATCCTCAGCGATGTGGTCTATTCCATTGGTTTGCTGTCAGGATAGAAAAAACACACGAGAATAATTGAAAATATCGCAGACTAACAAGTGACCTACATTTTCTTTTATAATGGTAAATAACCTTTAATCGAATATCGCTTTCTGCATTTAAAAAATTTACTCTTAACTATGAAACTTTCTTTAGACTTAAATCAAATTAATCTGAAATGGTTCTGGCTTAAGAGGATTGTACATTTTTTTGAACAGCCTAGTAGCTTCCATCTGATTTATCACGCTAAAAAATCATGAAGATATTCCGTAGTATATTTCATGTGTCTCCATATTTATTTAAATCTCACGCTTGTTGGAAAGCGAGCGATCACATTCAAGTTTTTATTATGTCATGTACATTGCAAGAAAATTAATTGAGACAATTTCTTTGCAGCTGGAAATTTTTCAAAACTTTTCGCTCACAACTGTGTTACGTGTGGAATTATCGAACAGATGGAAGTACATTTTAAACCAAATTTTGATTAATATTTGTGTCGCTGTACTCGGAAGGATAAATGGAGAAACTGTGAGTGCAAATACCTGTGAATATATCGATGACTGACGGAAGCAGCAGAGGAAATGGCTGAATTGAAATTTTCTTCACTACGATGTAGAGCAGATGGAGTGTATAGAGTAAAGGGTCAGCACGCACGCCATCCACGCTTCATCCGCTGCACATCAGTGATGATGTCAAGAGTCACCGAACTGTCCTTCGCTGCACTTCCAGCGCGCTGCTTGATCGAGCTGAGGGTATTTTTCGTCTTGTACAGAGACATCGATCCGACTCGGAAAGGCGTAAAGTTTCTACTCGGATGGTAAAAGTTTAACGGTTAGTATTGCGATGGCCGCTTCACATTAAAGATCTCACGGTACGTCGTCCGTATGGCAACATGCAGCAGATGATGTGAACTGCAGTGGTGCCATTAGCATTTAAAAAGGACATGGTTAACGCTTTTACTTCATTTTTTGCGAATATAAGTGATTTTTATGATATCTGTCGAAGAAATCGGCATCAAAATGTACTCTGAGCAACTTTAACGCTACAGTCTTGGGACGACCTTTCTTCTTGATGGCATGCTGAATGTCTGATTGAATTTGGTGAGTGTATGATGGACCTGCAGACAGTGCAGAGAGTGTGTGATGAACTGGGTGAGTGTGTAATGAAGTTACCGAGTGTGTGATGAACTTGCTCCCATCCGAAATTACTTCTCAGTCAGTAATGTTTGCGTTAACAACTCCCATTTTTCATAGTTCATTATTTATGCCACGAACGATCGTGATCAAATAGTAGAGATCGAGCATTACTAGGAGACCGTCACACGGTAATCCCGCAAAAAAAAAAAAAAAA
>JACJUY010016899.1:0-12941 GCA_014220935.1 Platorchestia sp. MABIK | reverse complement strand
GCGCCCCCCACGTTGGTTTTACCCACTGACAACACTTTAATAAATAATCCTATGAGCACTTAGTTATCAATTTTACATAAACTATATGTAACGAGTAAATAACTCCAAGTGGGTATACTAACGGTACCACCACGGGAAGGTGTGGGTGGGCTAGAGTACTTGCTGAGTGCAAGTAGTCCTTATCATATCCTTGTCTGTAGACTATTCCCTTCACGATACGTAAATGATAATAACACAGTTCGGCACCAGTAAAAGTTGGTAAAGGGAACAGTGAAAATTCCTTCTATTGTGAAAATCGAAAAACTTAATGTGAGAAAATGTGTTCAGAATTCAGTTTTACATATTTGTATGCATTTTCGTTCCTCTAGATGTGATGGAAACGTGAACAGTGAAATTTGAAAACTTAGGCATTGTAGTAATTCCCCTTAACCCTAACTAGAAGTAACTTCAAGCTTCCTTATTATTCAAAAGCTCGGTCACCACATAGTGTCCTCTTCATTGGAACTAAGACTTGGAACTCAACCCCTGCGGAGATCCATGAAAAAATTTATTTCAATGCTTTCAAAATGAATATTGAACCCCCTTTCCCATCGAAATATTGAGCGTGTAAGATAGCCAAGTCAAATCTCTTCTCCTAAATAACTCATCCAGATAGGGTAATTTCGCCATAGCTAATGTTATTGATCTTCTGTCTCTTCTCAAGTCGTTTCTAGAATACACTGTTAAAATCTCACCCATTTAAACTATTTTGTAAAATTATGCATCGAATCTCGAGTGAACGAAACTATTGGTCTGTCTAGTGCGTAACTAGGTTAAATGAATTAGCGTAAACATATTGCACACCCTAGAACATCGTTAGTGGTAGGATACCCTAGAAGTCGCCGAACTTATTCGGGCCAATAGGTAGCTGTACTCAAATTTTGATTAAGAAACAATCTACTTCTGTGTCGCTTGTGGTAAAGAAATTATTTAAATTTAGTTCAATTGACTATCTCGCACGTAAATTTCTACCTTGTAACTAAATTTCGTAGAAAAGCAAGCACATATTAGAAATTTCTGAAACCTTACTGCTACCTTTGAATAATTGGAAGTCGGCTTTGCAGGAGCCGATGTCTCCTAGTCAGTTCTTTACATCAGTTTTGTGGTGATGTATGCCTAACTGTTGTATAACAATTGATTGAAAAAATACTAAGGAAATCGAACTAATGGAAAGATTACCCGTTTATTCTCGGGAGGAATGTCAGAGCGTCATTTCAAACTAAATGCACAAAACATAAGAGGTGAGGGTAAAAATAAATCTTCAGAACAAGACTTCGGGGAGCGGGTAGACGGGCAGGGCGTCCGGACTACCGGCGTGACGATGCCGTCAGAAGAAGAGCTGCACCCGTGCTCTGTGGAGTTAGTTGTAGTTAAATTATAGTTATACCTAAGTTAAAGTTATGGTATAGGCTAAGTTATACTTTAGTGATAGGCTAATTATAGTTATGGGGATAGCTATAGTAATAGTTATTCGTTTCATAATAGGTACAGTAACAAAGTTTCAGTGATATAAATATCGCAGTTATACATTTATAGCTTAGTTATAAATTTTTAAATAATCGAATTTAGATATTCATAGCAATAGTTACAAGGTAATAGTTATAAGGTTCATGATTCAAGAATGCATATGGAAAACGTTGCCCAAAATACCCAGCTCACAGAATGGCTAATATTCGGCCATGAAAAGTAGTCTACGAACTTCCAAAGTACCAGTGAGCCTCAGGACATGCCGCGAAGAAGAGTCAGGCAAGTGGACGGGTGAGCGGTGCCGGCAGCAGGGATGGCGCCTCAGCCCTTCATCTCACGTTCGCACGGGCATCGGTGGAAGTTGATAGCAGAGGACAAACTATTAGCGCTCCTGAGTTGGTTGCAAGGGCGTCCAGACGAAGTCTGCGTAGGCTTTAGTTGTACAAAGAAAATTCTCTAGATAGGTGAAGTTGGCTGGTTAGGTGTTGGAGGCGATCTGCCCTGGCCGTCCAGAAAATTAGCGAGATAATTGCTGTTTGGCTTGTTGCGTTCAGGCAGTTGTGTTCAGAGAATGAGTAAACTATAGTTCAAAAACTAAAGACATGCCAACGAACTGTATGCATTGTTGTTTATAAAATTATTGAAATAGATATACGATTTTCAACTAAACTCAATATCAATTTCTCACAGTGTAGTATTAATTAAATTTGGTCTTAAAATTAAGTTCAACAGCAAGAAAGGGATAAATCTATTATACATGTAACTAATACAGGAAATCCTGTAAATTTTCTGAACAACTGTAGTATGTAAGAAGTGCATAGCCTACTTGCTCGCAAGATAGCTGCAAATTTACTATAATCTTCGTTAAATTTAATTTGGCTCTCACGATGTAAACATTCAGCACTAAAGAGTGAGGCATAAGAGTGTGTTCCCATGAAAAAGAATCTCAATTGCATTTGAGGTGGAGGTAACCAAATGTTTATTTCAATAAATTCGTTTTGATTTTACTGGAAAATTGAGCTAATATTTGTAAACTTGTCAGGCCACACATTCTATAGTGCAACGAAACAACTCATGTTAAATTTGCTCGTCGAAAGCTTAAGTACATAAATTTACGTATGTAAAAGAAGTAAACTTACATGAGTAGTGTAAACAAATACACTTTCTGTACACTAGCTTCTGCTCTAAGTTTACGTACATAATACACTGTCGAGCATGTAGATGCTATAATTTTCATTTAATTTTTACTCACTAACTCTTCATAACATTTTCTCGACTAAAATTAATAGTTGCATCGGACACACATCAGCGTGTCAAAATTCCCTGACATGGTTCACCACTGACATAAGTATTGAGCTTTCATGAGGCATCAGTTTCTTTTCTAAACAGTCCGTGAACAGTTTTCATTCATAACATCATAATTTCCATTTTTTGCGCCATCACTGACATTGTTAGTGTCTGATAACTTTCCAGTTCCATTTTATGGAAATAACTTTCAATTCTCAAAATCACTTTGACACCAGCTGTTCAGCCTCTATGTCTCAGAGAATATTTGATAAATCGAAAAAATAAATTAAATGTATTATTCGAAAACTTTTCCAATACTCTCATATGAAGCGTTGTTATTTCATGTCTGTGACCCAGTTCTGTTGGCATTGTGTGTTGTAGGAATCTATTTTTTACAACTGTAATAAACCGTAAAACGTTAGTGTCAAATCTTAATTACTTCGCCCAAATCAGTGATGATTTTCATTTCATTAATTGCATAGTCTTTCAGAAACAGTTTCAAGTTATTATTTTGAATTTCGAAGTGCACTCAAAATTTCAAATATATTTTTCATATATCAAAAAATATTCTGCGACGTAACAATCAATCTAAAACATCATGCAAATAAAAGAAATTGACAACATTTAACTGTTAAAATAGTCCGTTTTAGATATCTGCGGTCATCGTAACGGAACACAAATTCAAGATAATATGTCAACTAAAACTACTTTAAGCGACTGTCCAGAAGAATATTCAATACGGCTTAAAGTTCACTTTTTAAATTCCAGGATTGCATTTAAGGCAACGGACGATGAAATACGCAGGATTGACTGAAGTGGTACTTTTTATGTCAGGTTCATAGGTGCGAGATGAGATATTGCCAAGTTTTTATACAATTATAAACACTTAAAACCATTACAAATAGGAATTTTAGTCACAAATATAAGCTCTGCATGCAGGAAAAAACAATTTTAATAAATCATACCTGCTTAAGATTCATCTACAGCGTTATGTTTTCATTTACAACATGTTTATTACTGCATACACTCAGGCCTGCCTGATAAGTTCGATAACTCAGACGTACAATTTGTTTACATTCATGTTTCTTCCCTAGACTTATTAAGATCTCGTGATTTATTCTTTAGAAACTTCCCTCATACTGTGAACGTTTTTTTTTTAATGAGGGGAATCATATTTCATACATGTTTTAAATTTAGGTCATCGAGTGCTTAAAAGCAGGTATGAGAAGTTGCTCGACGAAACGTTTCAGCGAATGGAGTTTGGGTACCTTAATTATGGAAAAGTTTAGATGTAGGCAATAAATAAATGTATTTACTCAGTGTAGGTTCTGTAATCTCTCATCAATAAATTATGAAACCTTTGAAAAATTAAATTACGAAGGTCCCTCCTATAATGTGGTGACGAAGAAAATAGATAACTCTACGGATTTCACAACTAATATTCAAGTATCTTTCTGATCAGAGTATCGAGCAGCTCTGTTCATTGAAGCCAAACATAGATTGAAAATTTCATAACAGTAATCGAACTTCTGTGATATCGACTTATTGTAATTCATACCCTCTAAAATTGTCAAAAATCTCGAACTCCGTAATCCTGATCAGTAGGAATTTGAACTAGTAAAAAATTGATACTAATACTGCGGGGAGTGCAACGCTGCAACTTACCAACGAGTCATAGCGCAATAATACAATGTATTTAAATGCCTCCTCAGCACACCATCTGGGTGAACATGCGGGACCCAGACTCGGTCAGCTGCTTCTGCTCACTCGGTTGCGCAACAACTTTGAATTGGCCGTCTGTCTCGAACGAATACACTATCGCTGAGCATGGCTGCTGCTCTACCATGTGCTTCAGAATAATAATAACGTTATACTAAACCATGTTTCTTTATCATCATTGTCCAGTGAGTTTGCACTCTTTCGCTCCAATTTAAAAGCCTCCAATCATCACAACTTCTCCCATGACTTGTAAAGTGTGTCCTGTTCAGATTCTTTGAAATTTCCGAGGTGAGAATAAATTTGGAAGCCCGAGATACAGTAAAAGAGATACCAGTAAAGATCTAATAGAAAATAATTTATGACATATTGTTACATGCAGTTATATGTACTTTAGGAGAAACAATGATACTCGTGAGCGTAACTCAGAAGAGGTTATACACGTTACTTGTTTTATAGTTGGATTTCGGAAGACAACTTTTCCCCCGTGTGGTAATTTTTCTGAGCAGCCGGACACTAGGGGAGGATTTTTGGTAAATTCATCTTGCTAGAAGCAATAACTTCGCATGAGTCATTTTTCGCCTTCGTAAAAACTCGTTCATATTTCTTCATCACTTAATTTAATGATATATTCAGATTTCTATCACAGAAAGAACAATCCTTCCCTCGTTATTTTCATTATATTTTACCAAGTTCTCTATCATTCATTTATTTACGTATTTACGTAAACACAGAGTTGTGCTCTCCAATATGAGAAATAGAATGGTTCAATTGTATTATGCTAAAAGATTAATTTAATTGCTAAGGTTTTTCCGCGTCCATCAGTAACGAAGGCCTATCTATAGCTGAGGTAACAAGAAAGTCTCCCGTCAGTGTCAGTCCCTACAGCATGGCATAAATAAACCTAATTAACACGAACCTATTGTCTAGCATATGCATTTAAAGAGAGTAATGTGCAGTGGTGGGCAACGATCCTCAAAATATTAGTCCGATTCCGAACTTCCCGGTCCCGGTCAATGGCTAATTCCGAATGCGACCTTCCGATCCCGCCGCCAAAAAATTAAAGCGATCCTGAACTTCCGATCTTCCGATCCTAATGTTTCAAGTCCCAGGCCAAGTCCGCCGTCTGGTTGTGGGTGTCGCTCTTGTCAGCCTCACTGTCGTCGCTGGTTCTCGCCGCTCGCATTTCTGACCCTAGGGCTGCCGCTGGTCATGGCAGTCAAGAATCTTTCCATGTTTGCTTCGGCTAGATTAGAATCACTGGATATCTACTCATTGTCTTTATGTAACAGTGAAATAGAAAGGTGAAACAGCGAAATATCACTTTTCATTTGAACCTGTAAAATATAAAAGTAATTTGTAATTATTTAGACGATCGATCAACATTAATTTATTTCTATACATTATTTGCACAGGAGACAATATTGCCACAAATTACGTTCAATATATGATCACTTTGTTCACTGTTAAGGCTTCAGACGTCCAATTTGATTAAATCACCGAAAACAGTTGGGAAAATTGAAGAAACACTGAGACAGATATAGTACTGGAGTACTAAAACTCGAGAGGTCGTACATGCGTATTGACACTTCTAGAGCAGCAGACCGACTGGTACGCAGCTTCAAAAACAGTAACTGTTTTTGAAGCTGCGTACAAGAAGAAACGACAACTACGCGAGACGGATTGGTCTTCTTCGTTTTCTTTTCATTTTTTCCGTTACGGCCTGGATCGGGACCGGACTTACATTTTACAAGAGCGATTCTCGCACTTCCGATCTTTTCCACCGGGAGGTTCCGATCTTCAAGTCCGATACCGACGTGGAAGATCGATCTTGATCGGAAGATCGGAAGTTTGGATTTAGGATCCGAATTTCCACTACTGGTAATGTAATACCTATAAAGACGCAAAATAACCCCTTGTATTACATCAGTTAAGGACTTTATGGCTGAACCACACCATCTTTTAACGCAGCTGAATTTTTCCTTTCAACTTGATTCTTAGAATCAATTAGCATGAACTGTGACATATATTTTATCCCTCACTGTAAGTCTCTTTACCTGCAGTTAACACTCGTAGTGAACTTCTTCACCACTGAGTTTTCATTCGAGTACATTAGGCTTTTACTGACGTTACTATAGGTAAAGTTACCTCATTCTGGACGTAAAATTGATCATATCTGATCGGGTCAGTTGTTTGTTTTAATCGCAACTTGATTAGAAATTTAAAAACGAGGAAAATTCTAAGAAACTTAATCATATTTAATTGGAAAACGTTTCGGAGTCCAGCCCCATCATAAGTTAAAAAATACAAGTCATTATGTCTGTAATAAAAGTAGAAACAAAATGTTGTAGACAGTCACTAAAAGAGATCACGAAAACGAAAATAAAAACATGTCACAAAAATTGTTGTGTGAAAAATACTTTCAAAACCTTCAGTTATGCGTAGCTCTAGTTAATAATTTTGCAGTGTCTTCTTTCTTCCGGTACTAGGACATGCTTCCGATGAAGATGCGGGCCTCTGATTTATTCTTACAGTTGTGTGCAGTGCACATCATCGTACGTCGGCATGACGTCACGCAATTTTTAAATCAACTGGTGTTGATTTAACCATGCTCTCACGTTTTTTTCTGGTTTTAATCCCCAAGAATGTGAAGATCTCAAATTGAATTAGACTAAGTAAGTTAGAATGAATATGAAGTGCTACCAAATCCAAATAATAACTTTCGCTTACGGCTATACCGCTCCAATGAGGTAAATTGTTTCGAAAGTTCGACCACATCTGATTTTTTCCAGAATACAAAAGGATAAATCCTGAGTAAGTTTATTAATAGAAAAGTAAACAAATACCCTCATAATAATTGTGATAGATGGTCTTACCCAACCTACTACTCGTCGAACTCATTCGTGTGCACTAAAAACTGGAAAGGATTGAAAAACGTATTTAACAATTCAAATAACATTTTATTCAGACTGTTACGAATATTTACACGTCTCAGTTCAAACACGAATAATTCCAAGCCCATACAATAAAAAATACAAGCACACACTATCAATACACCCTTACACAAGCCTTTGCAGTACCCGGTTTCTTGTGAAATCTTCATTTTCTATGACCTAAATATTGATGGTGTAACAAGATCTGATATTTTTTTTTTAAATAAGCCTTCCCCTCATCGGTCCCACAGGGCTAGATATACGTCGTTGAAAACTAATTCATTGAATATTATGTACATTAGTAAATGAGAATGGGTAAGACAGTATCTCACTGCGTCGTCTTATATACAGGAAGTTCGCAATAAGTACTAAAGATAGGGAGAAAGAACGTCGGCAACTGTTCTCTCTAGTTACCTCCAAAATGCGTTCCGACGTAGTACGAAAGGAAAAGACCACAAGAAATGCTCCGAGGTAATGAACTTAGATTCGAAGACTTCCTGATTCTACACAGTCAGGCTCAAGAATATTGTCCACTGCAGATGGCATTGATATAAATGCTCTGTTTCATCGAAATTCCCTTGAATAGCTGACACAGCGTTCCAGGAAGGCGTTTTCAGTATAGTTTCAAGTATTCCTACGTTTGAGAACGAACTAACAGTTGATTGATGTAAAAATGAGTAGCCAAATTGTACTGTTACGCCCGAAATAATTCGCACCCCTGCATGTTTTTCAATACATTTGAATAAAACTTCAACTGGCTACTTCTCTCTGAAATGCTTGTATTAAAAGTTTTGAAGGTGTTCTAGAAGGAAACGCAAATTTAACGCGTTGGCTGTTGCGGGTTGAACTGAAGCTCAAAATTCAACTGAAATTTATCCTTGCATCCTAAATTTGACAGACACTAAATGGGTGACTCTTTCATCTAGCTATGATTAAACACAGAGGGAAACTAGGATTTTTAACAACCGATGGGTCACGCCCCATTATGGAAATCCCTTCAGTGACCCCCGGTGGGTCACACCGCAGTCACCGTGTTAATGTTACAGTTAGAAATGATATTTTAAATAAATTTTCAGCAAAAAAAACATACACCATGTTGATATCAACTGGTCACCGTATTAACCCGATGGAAAATATTTATTTCTAAAAACTCCTCAGACTTTTTCTGCTGTTCACTTCTTGGTTCTCGCGAACATCAACAGAGCAGTTGGACCACTCTTGTTAAAATTTCTTCATTACGTAATTTTTTTCGAATTTCCTTCCACTGACATTTTCCGTAACAATTCCCGAGAAATTTTCCATAATATTCATGCCAGGGATCGGGCTTAACCACAACGAAACGTTAAGTCCGTCTTCCAACCCTTTCTTACTTAGATTTTACAATGTGCCTGGGATCGTTACTATGTTTAAAGACCATATCGAATTCAAAATGAAAAACTTCGCCAGACCGTTTCAAACTATCAGCAAAGTTTGATATATTTATCGAATTTCACGATTCATCCGTCACACGACTACCAATTTCACTGTCCAAGAGCAAATAACAAGATTTCAGTTACCGTATTTCACAGTTGCAACAGAGTTTTAAAGCTTGAAAGCTTCACTTTTTTCGTCAGGCAATAGAAATAGCCGTAAGAGATGCTTTCCTCGGTCAGCATCCTTTCAGTCCTTCCTTAAGGGTTCTTTGCAGCAGTGATCTTATATTTTCAATTTCCTTCATACTTTGATTCTGCTACAACACTTACCCTGAGATTCTCGGGCCATTATTAACCCTTCGCACCACTTGTTTCGCCGATCGAGGTGAAAGCTTCTCCTTTCTTCCTTGTGCTGGAAAGTTCTGAATGGTGCTAAATTTTATGCGCTGATACAATACTTTAAACTGTTGATACGGTGACATCAAATTGCGTAGAAACTGATTCGTAGCCACTCTCATCCATACGAACATCGACAATTTTCCCTCATAACTCGACGCAGAGTTCATATTTCTTCACAATGCTGTCTTGATTTTTCGAAAAAATAAATCTTACGAAAACTAAAGTTAAATAAGCATAAAATCCTCCAGAAATTCAGCACACATTTCACTACGAAGGCATTATTAAATAAGATCGTTTTACTATTAGACATGAGCAAAAGCAAATATGAACATGTTCTATTTGCCATTTTAGTTCAATATTGCTTCAAAACAATCTATTTTTAGAACTTTGAATTGGCCTTTCCCTTTAGAATACCTTTGCAACTTAGTGAAAGCATTCGAAGAACAATAGCCCATTGAAGGCTACATCCATAAATATCTAAGAATAGTACAGGAGTATGAAGACTTTCGGGCTCTGACTTATGAAATGGCACAAACAGAATAATGAATTTGAAATAATAAAGTGAGCAATAATATGGCGAGTGTCACAAGGCAATGGGTGAGTAAGGACACCTCTAATTGACGTTGCCCTTCGTGAAAGAAATATCTTTAAAAGAAACATCATTCCTGATCGTGCTGACATTGAAATCGTGCTGTAGAAGAGGTCTGTCAGATTCTTGTCTTAAGAGAAAGGTGTGAGGGAGTGAAATACAAAGCTCAAAGCGTAAAAATTTTCCCTGCAACGTTGCCTATTTTTTTTTGCCGCCTTTTATTTTCACTAGAAGAGCAGAACATAGTTGAAAATACCGCGGACGAAGGACTGGTTCTTGCTCGTCAAAAAAGAGGCGCTTTACCAATTTCTTCAAGGAGAAGATTGTTCATAAGTGACTTTCAGGGCCTGGTGCCGGACATAAGCAACGACTTTTGCACTTTCAGATGCAGGTTTGACTAGAAGAACAAGCAGAGGTGCGAAGATATTTTAAAGATGAAATCCACGAGAAAAAGTACGATCTGGAGACGACACTTGCGTAATAATTACAATGTACCGGCGTGAAGTGCGGTGTCCTGAACAGTTAACTCGTGAGAAAATTAGAACTGACGCTACTGGTGGTCTTTAGCGCATATACCACACTCGTACACAGCAGACAACGAAAAGTGCTATTTTTGAAAGGCAAATGCGAAAAATGAACTCGATTACTTTTGAATACCCATTCATATTGTGCAGTGGTTATTTAGGAAGGTAAAGAGTAGCGTGATTTTTTCTACAGGATTGATCTCGGCAAAACATCTTCCTAAATAGAAGGTCAGAGCGGTAAACCTTGAATGAGAACATCCCTAGTTCTAATCACGCAGCTCCGCGATAATTTTACAGGAACACGTGGCTCTTCTGGTGATGTCGAAAACGGAGAGGGCGGAAAACAGGGGGTAAAATGTGACCCGATACAATGAGTTACCATTTCACTTTCCCTTCAAGTTGAAAATGAAAAACCATTCTCAAAGCATGTTAATGCAACCTCAAATGGAATAATCAATGAAGTTTTCAACACGTTCGTAGCGTATTAGGCAATATGTGTACCAGTAGGTCAATTGCTCATTCACGTACCGGTATAAATGAACGGCTATTTATCTGTTTCAAAACCTTCTTGAAAATAACTTATAAAACGAATTGAAATGTTATTCAATAGGATTTTTCATATTTCTTAGAAAGCAAAAAAATGTATTCGAGCAGTTAAGTCGATTTCCTATTTTGCTACTTACAACCTAACCAAACCAACCGTTAACACCTGCGGAAACGCGGTTAACCTGTTAAAAGTTCGCCTGGTATTGTTTGAGCTTATCGGCACGCACCTGAATGGGACATGAAGGAAACAGATCTCCACCATACCTTGAGCACGTCATGAAGTGTTAGAGAAGTCAATGGGTGACTTTCAGGAGGTTAGAGAGACCTTCGCTTCGAAGAAAAGTCTTCTAATTTGGCTGACTTCTTCACGATATCTGGACAGTAAAACCCCAAACCCTGACATTAAATAATAACGCGGTGAGTTATTACATTATTTCTGTGCGGTTTCCATCACTGGAAAAAGTTTCAGTGATCCACTGGTTTCCCATATCATTAACAGATTAGGATACATTGGTCTACAATGTGCATGCGAAAATTATCCTGATCCTCTTTGAAATTCGTAGCGTAATAAAGTTAGAGGTCACTTACTACATGGTATTCAAGCTTTAAAGCGAGGTCATGAGGCAAAACATTACCGTACTAACACAACTGAGAAAATGAAACACCATCGGCCGTAACAAGAAAACGAAGGCTTATTTGTCAAAAATACAGTAGTCCACTTGAAGCAGCTGTAAAGCTGTTTCAAGTGCAGACGAAATAGCGCTGTAGGCAGCTGCGTGCGACTCTCGCAAGCAACCTGCAGACGCACCAGAGGCGGGTGCTACAGACGCACCAGAGGCGGGTGCTACAGACGCACCAGAGGCGGGTGCTACAGACGCACCAGAGGCGGGTGCTACAGACGCACCAGAGGCGGGTGCTACAGACGCACCAGAGGCGGGTGCTACAGACGCACTAGAGGCGGGTGCTACAGACGCACTAGAGGCAGAAGTAGATGCAGGAGTTTCAGAAGGTGGAGACGTCGGCCCAGCGCCTGCAGCAGTCCCAAGGTAGACATTTAGATTTACTTAGCAAAAGTAAAAACAAGACAAGAAATAAAACCCAGATAGTCCACCTAATAAAACCCTGAAGAGCTCACCTTTCGAATGTTTTATGGATTTCAGAATGCTGCGTTGACATTTCATAACACCCTTATTAAATAGAGTGTTTCATCAATTCAAAGTTCATCAAATTTGTCCCTTATAAAGTTCAAAATGTGTAACCCAACTAATTTCAAAGTCCCAAGTTAAATGCTACCTTCAATACAGTGGAGGTAATATGTCAGCAAACGAGGAATTGTTTCCTGAACCTAAATGCCAATAAATTTATACACATTTCCGAGCTATTTCATCTATATTCCTATATTTCCTAGGTTATTTCACGCACAGCTCCACACAAAACCAAAGGAGTAAAATATCTCTTCACCTGAGCTCGAGTTAGCGAACTCGCATGAAGCTGTGCAATGAATGGGCAGTGACTTCTTGGCAACCGTTTCTGTGGTTGCTTTTCTTGTTTTTGTTGAATGTGCTTACACTATTTTGCTGGTGTTATGGATAATACAAGTGAACCAATATGTCGGAAACATCTAAATACACTTATAACATTACCCCTCGGCTGATGAACTTAATGGAAGATGAAACTTGAGTTATTTCAACCTCGAAAGTTAAACATTTTCACTTTCGCTTCTGGTATTAAATGAATTAGTTCCGTTATTGTTGCTAAATTCAGGGAAATATAAAGAAAATACTGGACATCTGAGACAGGACAACTTACGGTTCCCTCAGCTGAAATATAAATTTAAAACCTGTACACAATTCAAAACATTGTATAATATTTCTCTATCCACCGATGTAGAAGGGTTCACCCATTTGATGAAGAAATGAAAACAATTTCTGCACAATAATAATAATAAACTCAGTTTACGACAACTTCGGTCAGAGACTATTTAGTTGTCGCTTTGGTATTTCTACCAAAGTTGCTTTTCATAGTTACG
>JACJUY010016887.1:0-12953 GCA_014220935.1 Platorchestia sp. MABIK | reverse complement strand
CATAAAAATGTATAAAAATGTTAATGAAACGTTTTGTTTAAAGGTTCTCCTTTTTCATTGGTCTAAACTAAATGGTCCCTTGATTTTGCTCTCTTGAGATCTGCTGCGTTCAGGCTAGGAAGTAATTAACTAACTTAAATGATAATGTAAGTCTAAATCTCATTCGGTCTAATATACATAATTTATTCTGAATCTGTGTATACATTCTTATTCTAGCTGTAAAAACTGGCTGTAAGTGGTAATCAGTACTCAATGAAGGTGCCTCAAGTTCAATTCTATCTTATGCATTACAGTTCTACTTTGTAGTTTTGGATTCAGCTGTGGTTACTGAAAGTCCAAACACTGGTATTGAATAGTGCATATGTCTCTCGTCTAACTTCAACGTACACGTTGCAGTTTTACCTGGTGGCGCTGCTGTACATGTGCACTCGACTATTCTGCAACCTGTCCCAAGCGTATATGCCCATCTACCTGCAAGACACGCTTGTGCTGCCTCCTCAGAGCGTTGCTTACATTCCTCTCACGATGTACGTAGCTGGCTTCATCACCACCACTGCCGCCATCAAACCGATCAACGTCAGATTTGGCAGAAAGGTGACTTTGTTGCTCTTCTTAGTTCACATTTCGTAACTGAAGTCTGAGAGATTTGTGATTAGGTTTATTCCTATAAAGAAGCCAAGTTAGGATCAATTTTATAGGTTCTCAATATTGAATGTCCTAGTATTCCAATGGGACAAGATGATAACTACTTATGTAGTTCTGAGGATGTGGATGAGGAGTGCCATTGGGTGAATAAAAGCTTAGCATTGGAGAGTAGTGTATGAGCGCCTCAAACCTACGTTTGCGTTTTGTGATGTGTGTTCCCAAGTTTTCACGTATCAAACTATGAATTTGTGTACAGTGTAAAATGAGGGTTTGAGATATATTTTACTTTTTTGTTGCATTTCAATAATCTGTTCAGTATATCTAAAATAAAACATGGAGCTCATTCACATTGGTATTGAGGTCATTTAGGAACAATCGATACTGACAAACATTTTCAAAAGCCTATGATTATTTCAGGGTGTTTAGCGGCTTCTCAAACGGTGCACAGATTACCCGACACAATTCTATAGTGTCGGTTTGTAGTGCACAATTCTGTGGTGTCACCCTGTTTCACTCAGCATTACGGACAATAACTCCCCCCTTGTGCAGGTATCATACCTACTTGGCTCCCTGCTGGGTCTGAGTGCGTGCATTTGGATAAATTTCGGAGAAGGGACACTGTACTGCAAGTACCTAGTGTACCCTGTGGCCGTGTTGCTGGGAGCAGGCAGCTCCACAATGCTGGTCACCTCCCTGAGCATCACTGCAGACCTCATAGGCAACAATGTCGAGTCGGGAGCCTTCGTCTATGGGGCCATGAGCTTCACTGACAAGCTATCTAATGGGGTTGCCATCATGACCATCCAGTACTTCTCTCCCTATAGGTACGTGTGTGTGTGTGTGTGTTGGAGTGAGTGAGTGCATGCGCAACTCAAGTGCAGAGGTCTCCACATTTTTCAGTCTTAGAGCCATACTGATTACTTCTGTAAGTTCCAAGGGTCAAAACCATTTTAATTTTTTGTGTTTTTCTTGTAATCACAACTACAATAACAATTAATCTAATCACAGTTAGTATAACAATAAGCCAGTTGCTGTCGCGGGCTGGAATGATCACACTAGCGGGCCGGATTTGGAGACCACTGATCTAGTGTGCTGAATGAAGGCGTTTGTGTAGTGTGCTGTGTGTAGGGGCTGCTGTGTAGTGTGCTGAATATAGTGTTTTTCTTGTTCTATGAACAGCGCTGGTGTGAGCTGTGTTGAACAAAAGTGCAGGGCATTGCAGGATTTTTAATTAGAAAGGTGAAAATTAACTATGTCCTGCATGTTACGTTGAAAAATACTATGTTGAGAAGAATATTATAAATCTGATGTATAGTAGTTTTTCTCATTTTTTTAAAATGGTAATTGCTGATGCCCATTCCTGTTCAATGTAATGATCTGATAATTTCCCATTCCTGTTCAATAAGTGGATGTACATTAAGCTTTAGCATACCTTTACACTTTTTTTGGTGGAGTGAATCTGATTTTAATTGTAGTTATTGAAAGGTTTTTAGTATTTTTAAACCCTCAAATTATATACGCTAATGAATTTTATGCATATAGTTTTTGGTAACTAAGCTCCTTTTCATTCTGGGAACGTAATATAAATTTTCGAGTGACGTTTTTTTGAGACAAAGAACTATTCTGAAATATTTTAGTACACTAAAAGTTGGGTCCTCCATAACGTAGAACAAAAACTTGAACGCAATTTACAACATTCACTTATGCTCAGGCAAGTCACCAATGGAAAATGACAAAGGAAATAGAACAGCTGTACATGGGTCTGTAGTGAGAAATAAAGACAATAAAGTTGACATTTAGGGGAGAAGAAGTGATCGCTTGAGCTTGTGAGGCATTCACCTGCAAATGCACGACATTAACATGAAACTTGTTTCAGTCCGATCTGCGAGCACAGCCTGCCGTACTACCGTTACATTCTGGCGTACGTGTGCGGTGGCGTGTGTGTTATGGGCGCGCTCTCCGTGCTGCTTCTCGTCAGCACCATCATCAGGAGAGCTCCTCATGCTGGTCCGCACTGGTTCTGACGTTTTTGTTACGTGCTGGTCCGTATTGGTTCTGAAGTTATTTGTTACGTGCGGTTCTGAACTTGTTACGAGATGGTCCGTGTTGGTTCTGAAGTTGTTAGGTGCTGGTTCTGAAGTTGTTAGGTGCTGGTTCTGAAGTTGTTAGGTGCTGGTTCTGAAGTTGTTAGGTGCTGGTTCTGAAGTTGTTACGTGTTGGTTCTGAAGTTGTTACGTGCTGGGTCTGAAGTTGTTACGTGCTGGTCCGTGTTGATTCTGAAGTTGTTTCGTGCTGGTCCGTGTTGGTTCTGAAGTTGTTTCGTGCTGGTCCGTGTTGGTTCTGAAGTTGTTACGTGCTGGTCTGTGTTGGTTCTGAAGTTGTTATGTGCTGGTCTGTGTTGGTACTNTGGTTCTGAAGTTGTTACGTGCGGGTCTGTGTTGGTTCTGAAGTTGTTGCGTGCTGGTCCGTATTGGTTCTGAAGTTATTTGTTACGTGCGGTTCTGAAATTGTTACGTGCTGGTTCGTGTTGGTTCTGAAGTTGTTAGGTGCTGGTTCTGAATTTGTTAGGTGCTGGTTCTGAAGTTGTTAAGTGTTGGTTCTGAAGTTGTTACGTGCTGGGTCTGAAGTTGTTACGTGCTGGTCCGTGTTGGTTCTGAAGTTGTTTCGTGCTGGTTTGTGTTGGTTCTGAAGTTGTTACGTGCTGGTCTGTGTTGGTTCTGAAGTTGTTACGTGTTGGTTCTGAATTTGTTACTTGCTGGTCCGTGTTGGTTCTGAAGTTATTACCTACAGGCGCGCTGTTCATGTGGGTGTGCGAGAGTACAATCGACGTTCAATGTGTGTGGAAGTGCACACACGTAGCTCAGATTTCTGATATCAACATAAACTTTGATGGAAGGAAATGAACAAAAAATTGTCAAGCAATGTGATATATGAATTTAGACGTACAGAGTTAATTTAGCTAACGCTGGTACTCTAATATTCTAATTACTCTAATGCGAGCTGTCTGAAATTGTTACCCATCACCTACTTTTCAGGAAACTCTGTGTCGACGATGAGCAGCGGGGACTACAGCGACGTCGTGACTGTCAGCGCTGCTGCTGCCGCCGGCACCTCGGCAGCAGTGGCGGACTACGGCGGCCTAGGTAAGGAGGGTACTTACTATTTCTGATTCAAATGTCAGAAGCGGTTAACAAGAAGAGCATTAAGTTGAGGTAACTGCTGCGTCCTATGCTTTTTCCTTGATTTTATATGACACACACATACCGTGATCCTGTATGATTTGCACGTGTTGTTTGTTAATTAATGTTGGGTTTTCTTCGAGTTAATACACTTTTCTGGGGGATACAATTGTTGTATCTATGGGAGCCACCTGGGAGTTCAACTATGGTATGTATCTAAGGGAATTGGCGCTCCCGGGGGAGAATGTGAGGTATTAGGCTGAGAGTTTAGTTGGCCTTTATGTAAAAATAAAATATTTTCTCTGTTTTGTTTTGGACCATGTCTTTTCGATTTACTGCTCTGGTTTTTCAGTATCTTTGACTTTCTTCTTCAAATTGTATCTTGCGTTATTGCCTTCCTTCTTGGCTGGCTGTTTCTACGCGCAGGGGATCTTGTGTGGAGACACACCTTGTGCATGCATATATTTTGCATTCCCTCAATGAATAAGTGGTGCCTTCATCACTATTCTCTTTGAAACACATTTGGTATGGATAGGGAGGCTTAAATTGACTTATAATCTTATAATACTAGAGTTGACGCATCATCTGAAAATCCAGGTTTAGTTGTAGACTAGTTAGCTAATATATGGATCGCATCGGTGAACATGTCTAAACTTCGAGACTATTTCTCCATGCATTTTATGGAATAGGCTTTCAATTGTACAATCGGAGTAGGGACTTGATGTTACTTCGAACTAAACCTTTACCAAACATGGTATCCTTCATGACTTCACGTTATAGTAATAGTTCAGAAAAAACAGCTTATTAGTAAATGAAATCAAGTCACTGATAAGCATATCCATGTCCGATGAAAATAAATATGCCTAGCAAGTTACCGCAACGGGTTTATAAGGCTTCTGTTATGATTTGAGAATAGAGAACATATTCACATCTTTCTTGTATCCATGCATACCTATATTTTTGTTAGCTATTTTGTGAGAGCTCTGGATTTTTATGCACATATTTTGAACCATCGCTGAACACGAATTTTTTCAATACTATTTCAAATTTCTTCAATGGTATTTCATATTGCTTATATTTTCATTTTTTTCCAGATGCAGACGCTTGACCCCGTCGTGACGTTCCATCTTCCACCGATCGCGCTTGTGTCCCGAGATTCACTAGTGCAATCAATCCTGCCTGATAGCCTTCAGAGAGGTGCTGCATCTAACCGTTCAGGTTTCTAATTTTCGATCTTTTTAGTAGAAACATTTTTACACTGAAAAATTACTCTCGTAAATGTCTATAAAGAGTTTAGTATAGTACATGAACATATTGCGTTTTGTACAGAAAAGCTGTTGATCAGCTCCTTTATGAATTGATTGTGGCTGGTTAGTAAGAAGTAGTTTTTTAGTTTTGAATAAAAATTATAAGCTATATCCTGATACATCTTTTCAGAGTTTGTTTCTAAATTACATATTTTTAATTCTAATAATTAAACTTTCTTGATTGAATTAAAGCTCAAAATTTTTACACAAGTTATGCTGAGCGCAAATCACAATCGCCTTATTTTTGTATCTTTAGAACTCAAAGCTTAGGCATTTGACTAGTGCACAAAATCGAAAATCGATGTCACCTAATTTGTCTTCCAACGTGCATACTAAAATGCTTTGAAAATTTTCATGTGCCTCCGGCCTTCCGCCAATAATGATAGGAAAATGTTTTCTTTTGTGTTGCTGGCCAAGAACAACGCACATACCAAGTACATGTATACCCTCTACAGGGTACGCTGAAGGAAATTACCAACCAGCATATTTTGAGGGCAAAGGGCCATTTTGGGGTATTCTGAGTTTGGCTCAAATAGTGTAAGTGGGGTAGAAGGGTAAGAGATGTGCTGGTTGCACGTGTCATAAAATGTGTGCCCTGTAGAAGTAGCGCTTCTTGGTAACTCCAGGTGCCATTCACGAAATCAGCACCGCTCGATGTAGGACTCTTTAGTGGATTGAGCTTGCCATTTACATATCTTTTTCTTCAGAAGGATGCAACTATTGCATCTATGGGAATTAGCACTTCCAGGAGTATTATGTAAGATCTCGAGCTAAAAGTTAGGTAGGTCTTCCTTTTTTTGAAATAGTATAGAACTTTTTGTTTTGTTTCGGACCATCTTTTTTCGTTTCACTGTTGTACTGTTTTTCAACACCTACTGCTTTCTTCTTCAACTTTTATCTTACTTCATAACCTTCTTTCTCAACTCACCGTTTCTATGCACCTTGTGCATAAATTCCACGTTCCCTCAACTCGATACTAAATGGTGCTTTCCTCCTTCCTCTCTTTGGAATGCCTTTGTTGTGGCTAGAAAGGCTTGAGCCAACTTCTAATCTAATCTATTTTTTCTCTGGCAAAGGCGGTCATTTTGTAGAATGTTCCTCCTGAAATTGCATCTTTAATTTTAAATTACTTATTTTATTCACTTTGTCGTCTTGTGAACGTAGATGCTCCCTACTACAGCATAATACTTCACGGGTGCATTCAATGGCTCAGATCTTGAAAGTACAATTACCTAAGTTCAGTTAACTTCTGCACTTGGTGGCGTTCGGCAGCCGTGTGGCTAGGGCAGGAACCCTTACTATAAATCATGACCTTTTCTTATTTAGGGACGGATCCATAGTTGTAAATTGCTGGAGGCTATGGTTATTGTTATTTTTCAATATATTGTTATTTTTATGAGCCTGATTCTCCAAGTTTAAGCTTCTCAACAAAAATTTCGCATAGGTCTTCCAATGTCTAGGACTTGCATGAAGTCGTTAGCAAAGCAATCTTCCAGCATTTTTTCTTGGATAAGTAAAATACTCGCTTTATAGCTGCTGATTTTATGTTTGGGAGAATATTGAAGAGAAAAGTTATTAAGGTTTACGAATGCTGACGGGAACAGTTTCGTGTTGTGATGAAGTACTTCCGTAGCTCTTAAGTTGATATTTTTATACGTTGATGTGGGAGGCGTGATCACATCTCTAGTCTTTGGTGTGTGATGGTCAGACGGAACAAAATATACTCCGCGAGAATCTTTCAGTTGATCTTTGTTGTTTTTTCTCAGATAGTTTATTTGTTGCAACGTGATTCTATTTTTTCCGAGTTTTTATACCACTGCATGTTTAAAGTTTACCGATTTAATTTTTCTATTTATTAATGGAAACACATAGTTTTAGAAATCTAGTAATCATCTCGGAGGTCTTGTTACTATTACGCGCCTGTTTTCATATCAGGATAAGCAAAATGACATCGACGACAAAATTACATTAGGCAAATTAAGTTGAAATCGATGTTTCCGATGTTTTAAGAAACCAATTCAAAAGATCGTAAAACATCAATTCGACTCGTAATGAAAAAATTAGTTGCTGTACATATGCTTCTGCTTATGAAGCAATTATGCATATTAACTTATATTAAATCTTCTACCAAAATTTTGAAGGTGATCAATGTATTTTTAATGTGACTCAAGTTATACCCACTATAACTTTCATTGACGCTCTCGTCGAACCTGTAGCAATTGAAATTAATAGACCAGGCAATTTTAATGTTTCGCTGATTATCTATTGTGTTTGAGAATGTTTCACTCATTCCTTTACTATTTAAGACTTTTAGTTTTGCAGCATATAAATTTGTGTTCAAGTCAGACTCGTAATAATTTAGTGCATGAGATTTTGACATCGAGTATGTATCCTACTTCTTCTTGTGGGTCCATATTTACATTCTCCTTCTACCTCCCGTAGAAAATTACCCATGGAATTATCATTCACATTGGGTATGTTAAAATTTATTTTCAAGTTTTAAGAGAATGACCTCTAGTACAAGAGATGGATTCATTCACAGGAGACACTCGGTAATAAACTATCGAACGTAGGAATCTGTTAAATTAAGCGACGTAGAATTTTTGAGGTGATTTTTATTACGTAGAGTAAGAGTAATTTAGTATATAGCCAATTTTAGTTGACTATCCATTTCCAGAAAATGTACCAAAGATAACATCAGTTATATGTTGCTGCCGTGATGTGCTCACTTGTAAGCCGCGTGGTGCGAGGGTTCAAATTCAGTGATGAACGAAGTGATTGTATTGAATAAGATATTTAACTGTGCAGTGTTGAAATGATGTTATTCATTTACGTGTGCGCTGTGGATGTGAGATCTATTTGAGAAAAAAAGTTTGAGCAATTGAGAAAGATGGTGGGGATCAAGAAGGGAATCTAGGATCATTGCTCGGACGGCAATGGTACGAGGGAGAAAAATTGTGAGATTTGATCGCCAAGTTCGCACAAATATCTAATGAGTATATGAGTGTAAATGCGTAAAATGTTTTTTATGTTTTCTTGAACGTGCAGTAGTTGAAATTATGAGTCGTGACAGTTTTATGAAACACATCATTGTACCGCGTCTTTACCCGAAACATAGGCAAACAAAAAGGAGTGAAAAAAGTATATCATGGTATGTATTCATCAGTAACCTTGTAATGTTATTCCAGGGAGTTAGATTTATGATAAATAAACGGAATTCACATTTGAAATATAATTTATTAATGCATGCTTCGTGTGTTATCCTTCTAAGGCCACTCAACTAATATACGCATCAATTTTTCAAGCACATTTTAATTTTTTAAAGTAAACAACAATGAACGCATGGGAATAGTAACTGATAATGGAACGTAACTTTTTGAATTTTTACAATCCTGGACAATAGAATGTCACATCACACCTCCTAAGCTTATCACAGACCAGTAATGCTCAAGTGGCACTAGACTCAGAAATTCGTGTAACGACGCCTCTCCTACTACTTCTGTTTGTAGCTTACTTTTACTGTAAAACTTGCCATTGGCCAGGAGCACAGAAGCTTAAAGCCAGCCCCTTTTTTTTGTACATAGACAATGACGAAAATTCCTTCTAAAAATGCTGGTGCACCACGTTATTACGTGCATGGGCATAATACTTGGAATTAATTTTATGAAACGTTTCACAAGTTATTCGATAACGATAATTATTCCTATTTCTCTGGAAGGCTATTTATTGCACGTACGACGGGCTTAAATGGACAATTCTTCCACGATATTTAGCAAGCTTCAATAAAGTTTTTTTTTACGGTATAAGTTTTCTACGTTAACCATCCATAAATTCTGTTAAATTGAAGTAAACCGAAACCCATCTAGTCCGGAAGACATTACATTTAACTTCACCCATTCTTGTCTCTTTTAAACGCGTTCCAAAATTCTTGCAATAAGTTATCAACAGGAACATGCTCGATTCGCTTAGATCTTTTTCTCGCTGCATCACTGATGGTCTTCGAAACGTTGACCGTCTCATCGAGAATGGTGCTCCGGTGCGGCACCTTGCTAAGGCTCGACAAAAACTTACCTACGTCAGGGTGGTCTTTGGAGAAACTTTCGGCCAAAATTTTAGCAGCTATTCTTTCGATGGGGTAGTGCACCATCTGCTTGTTCAGCACCGGCACTAATAAATTGTACTTGTCGATTTTCTTGTTAAGATCTGCCAGGTAGATGTCCAGCAATGCTATCGCATCATTCCAGTGTTTCTGAAAATGTTTACGTTTATAAGTAAATATGCTCAATTTACTGTAAATATGCTCAAAATTAACCAGTGTTAAAGCTATTTAAAGTTTTCATGATTCTTGATCTTAGAAATGAAATCAAAACATTTCTGTCAACAAATCAATTCTTAATGAACCAAAAGCAAACAACTGCCTACAAGACAGAAATATTTCATCTTGCACTTGCATGAAATGGGACACGATACAAAAATTAGTACGCATTGAATCACATGGAGACAAGACATGAAGAGCAAAAATACCTGCTCGTGAGGGGCAAGAGGAAGGCTTCCGAGTTTGGCCCGGACTTTTCTAAGGGAGTTCTTAATCCAGTCCTTGTCGTCCCTGATCTCCCGCTCCAGCTGCACCCACTCCGGAGCATAGCCGTTTTCTATCAGAACCTGGAGCGCGAAAACGGGCTGGAATAAATGATGTCATGGTGCAATGTTTACTAGAATTTTTCAGGAAACCAATTGATAAAACTCAATTTCAATATGCTGAACCAAGTGAAAATGTGAAACCATAAGATTCAGTAAAGAAAAAACTGCTGACACAATTACTTGAAAGATAATTCCTGACAGCAATTTGCTTGTCGTAAGTTTCAGTTGATATTTTTCCAGTCAAACATTTCCAGCACGATCTCTCAAAACTACGTACGTGAGAGCCATAATTTATATTAAAAAAACTACTGTATAGCAATTATTTAGAAGTGTTAACACTTCCCACCCATGGATGATAAGCTGGATTTTTCTTACAACAATGTTCAAATTTGGTCTTACCAACTCGGAGGCACAATAATTAAGGATGAAACAAGTGTTGTGCATTATATCAGAGTAAATTGAATGCCCATTAAATCATGAAACTGTAGGATAAATATCAAACCCTATGCATCGAGTTAAATAATGGGAAGGACTAAAATGCCGCCTCAAAGAATTTTGGTTGGAGAAGTGAGATATCTTCCAACCCACCATACCCTGAAGAGCAAAAACAAAATTTGATCATAAACGCTAAATTAGAAAATTTAAGTCAGAAATAATGGCAACCAGTTCCCTTCAGTGATTCTAATTGACTGGTAAGGTTCAGTTTGTTTCTTGCCATACCAAACTTTTATCTTGCCTGCACTTGTAGAGTAAATAAAAATGAATGTTTGTATGTCTTTCATTTCTGACTAACAACCTTTTTCTCCATCATACTTGACACTGCAAAGTAAACCAGGACCAAAAACCATTTTACTTCCACATCTAGACATTTACCTGCATGGCAACTGCAGCTTCGAAAATGATGCGCTCGTCATTTTGTATTCTTTATAAACAAGTTACTGAGCTTAACTTCCTCAAAACACCCCACCCATTACAAAGTTTCCAGTAATAGACATCATCAGTCTTGCATAACCGTCCCATAACCCAGATACAATTTTTGCAGCATACAGGTATCTTTCAGCCAGTGCGACACTTTCTCAGCACTACATACAATTATTTTCAGATATAATCTTTCAGCCAGTGCAACCCTTTCTCAACACTCAAAGTAATTTATTTTTTTCGCGTATAATCAATCGTCCAGTGCGACGCTTTCTCATTCCCAAATATAATATTTTCTCACATATAATCATTTTCTGACCTGGTTAAGCTTGTGCGTGGCAATGTCGAGGTAAGGGTTGTAGTTGTCGTGCTGCAGCGGCTTGCCTGCGCACGGCAAGTTGTCAAAGTCACCTCGAGCCATGGACTCCTGGATCAGGTCCTCTACCACGCGCTCCATGCCATACCTGCACAACACCGAGTTTTCAGAATGAAAATAGAAAACATGTAGAATTCAGCATGATTAATTTTTATTTGATGACTGAACAAAACTCGTCATTGATACATTCCAAGCTTTTAAATGAGAATTAAATTTATGTTTTCAAGTGTTGGGTCTTTTTGAGCTTTCAAGGAACTGCTGTCGAAAATATTTTAGAAATACTAGGCTCCAAAAAAGACAACCCTTCACTGCATGGTGTATCGAATTTTGATGAATATAAAAATAATTAATTGAGACTATTAATTTTCTATGGTTTGTACTGCTGAGGCATACTATACATAAAATGAATGCGTATGATACGTGTTCGATACACCCCTCAAGCGGTAGCATCAAGAGTTTATTGTTTATAAAGTTTTTAACCAGATAAAAAAATTTTTTACTTCCAAAATAATTCATGCAGAAAAGGGTTAAATAAAGACATTGATTTCATCACTGCAAACACTCTGGCAATATTTTTTTAACACGTTGACTATGGAGTGAGGCTAATGAGCACCACTAGGTAAATTGTTCATTTACTCACCAATGTAAATGTACAACATTTCAAACCATTTTGCAACCTATTTTGAAGGAATTTTATCCTCCGATAAAAATATTATTGAGCTGTCACATTTTGTACATTTCTTACAAAGGTTGGAAACTTATTCAAGCAAGTAAGTCGATTTTACTTGTCTGTTTTTTACAACCTAACCAAATCAACTTTACGACCTGCGCAATCGTAGTCAACATGTTAAGTTATGTTATCACCATGAAAGAGCACGTGATGAACAACACAAACGCTATGTCCAGTGTCACTGACGTTTGCATACTTATTTCCCTGAGCTGTGAGTGAACAAAACAATGTATCCATCTCCTGCCCGATGTACGCGCCCTAGCTCATCCCAAATTTACGTCAATCCATCAAGTTTCGACATTCCACACTTTTTTGCATGCATGTATCAGCGTGAATGAAGTTTAGAAGCGTCAATTTCTCATGAAAAAAAGAATATCTGATCCCACACCAAAAATACGAAGTAGGGAACCTCACTTACTCTATCATACTAAATAGACTTTAATGAAACAAGACTTAATTTTTGCGGGAAAACGCAAGAGGGGACGAATCCTAGACCTGACTCGTTCCTTAAATTCTGGGAGTACTGAAAATGCAGGTTAAAACGACCAGTTACATTAGAGGCGCAACAAATTCTACAAAACGATTCTCATTTAATGCAGAGATATGGGTAGAATAATTCATTTCGTTTTGAAACTATCCAATAGAGTGGCAATCAAGGAGCGAACATAGCACCCCAGACCAGCCATCGCAGAATACGACTGTATATTTTACCTTGTTTTGATGTTCCGAGCAGCAGCTTTGTCTTTTGTGACAAGGGCGGTCTCAGGGTAGTCTTGCTGCAGCTGCTGCACCTGGAGGTAGGCAGACAGCCTAATTACATTCCAGTAAGCAAGCAGGATAAGTACTCATTATAACACTGATTGAGAGCGATATCAAATTTACAAGAAAAAATCTCACTACTGCCAAGAATGCAACGCGATGGTCGCCACTACTGAAGCATTTTAACGTGAGATCGTCAAATGATCCATCAAAAGCCCAAATTTGCTTAAGCTGATATCTATATAAAAGCACCACTAATCTGTATGAGAAATTGAAGTTCAAATTTTAATATTTAAACAATTTAACAATTTTAAACAATTTATTTACCCCAGGTGATACAGAGGTAGAATGATTCTTAAGACTAGTACAATGGTCAAACTAGAGTATAGCTACCTGTG
>JACJUY010016885.1:0-12962 GCA_014220935.1 Platorchestia sp. MABIK | reverse complement strand
CTAAAACTAGATTAGAGCACAAAAACCTAAATTCAATAGTCATCATTAGATACTAACATCCCCGCGTTGTCAAAAATAGCAACATTATTCGCATACCCTTACGGCATTCATCATTAAATTGAAACACCCGTGAAGACAGGCTTGCGTCCTATATTAGCTATCCAAACGTTAAGTAAGAAATTCTGCCTTGCAGTGAGCAAGCGTTCATTAAACTAATGGCCAATAATCTGATACAGAACACTCGATTTAAAAATGCTCAGCAACATCTTCGCACATATTTGAACTCATAGCTAATACTAATGCTGTAGCTGTAACCATGAGCAGCATCCACACGAAATCAATGAAACTGATTTAATATTAAATCTAATTTTCAAGCAGAGCAGTTGAATCGTGTATCTGTGCTACGGAACTTATGCAACGAAGCCCATCTAGGTCCGTAGCCCATCGAAGCCCATTCGGTAGAGCGATATTCGATATTCCGCAATGGAAGATATTGGATAAGCCATGTAAATCATTTACCGCTTCAAAATTAACAGAGAAACAACACAGATTAGGTATTCATGTGTACCCAATCACGATTGGAGAGGAGTTGAATTGTGTGTACGTACAGCGGGTCTAATTTCAGAATGTTTTCAAAGTGTGACAAACCAAATGACAGAAAGTCGAATGGATGGACAGAGATGCCGCTGTTATTTTAGTCTTAGCATACACTTTGCGTAAACATAGATGCATTTTATGACGCTGAATGAAGCATCAAAATTATATAATTTGATTTGTATTTGATGAAACAGCATTCTCCCTCCAAAAGTTTAAGTGCATTTATCCTTCAGGGACATTAAAACGAACATGTGTATGATAATAATGACAGAGAAGTAGTGAAGCCTGTATCACATATACTTTCTTCCCCCACTTCTCTTCTGTTCCAAACGAAAGCTCCTATGGCTAACTACTAGAAATTATGAATATACAGGGTGTCATGTCCAAGAAGTCTTTTATTGAAAAATGAAATTATTAAATTCAAAATGATTGTGGATATGACGTTACATTTTGTTCATGAATCATGTGAGTTATTTTTCGGATGGGCACCACTGTGATCACTCAAGCCGCCAACTGAGACATGGATGACAGAAATGGTGTCGCTGAAGCAGAAAACCTAGCAGGTGTCATGGTAGCGCTAAGTAAAATCACCTGTTCCAGTTCAACACAAGATCTGAAATGTGTCTGAACGACATCCACCAGATGTTAAGATAACTATCTTAACTTAACTTTGTATTCTGGTGTTTAATAATTATAATTTTTGATGAAACTTTTTATTGCGCTTTTTGATAGTTATGATTGCTAAAGATTGGAATCAAAAATTCCTAGAGACTGGAGGTGTTGACCGTAAAGAAGCGATCCAGTGTAAGTTGATGCATCCGATGATGCTGTTCTCTACAGCGCGTCCCACCATCGTCTTGGGGAATTGGTTCGTCGTGCTTCGATCGAATTACGGACGTCTCGGAGCACAGGGGATAACTTAATGTGGACAAACAGTAGACGTCTTGACTCCGCAATGGAAATAGAATTTTAAATCTCGACTAGACAACGGATTTTCATTTTAATTTGTTAAGCTTTCAATCATCTTTTTTTGGGAGGTTATGATCGGGGAGTTTGTCAAAAAATTTCCCGTAATTCCACAGTATCTTGAATATATCTATAAATCAATATTTTAAGGGACTAGGAAACTTTTACTCAAAAAATTGCATTATACAGAGATAAAATGACATAATTAGGGTTACGTTATCTTAGACTCTAGGATTTTCATACAGACATCACTGTGATCACTCTAACTGAGACATGAATGGCAGAAATGGCGTCATTGAAGCAGAAAACTCAGCCTGCGTCATGCGGCATGAAACTCATTCCTCTAAGACTTAGAGGAATGAATTTAACGATCACTTACTTATATTGGACAGGGACATCAATTATTATTCTGCTTTTTGCCGAAGCAGACCTGGAAATGGACGATGTGTATACAACTTTCGGGAAAATGTTCCATTTTTTCTATAAATTATTTTAATTGTTTCTGTCCTTCTGTACATTTCATGACTAGTTTCAAATTGTGTTAGAAAATATTTCTAAGAAATTACTTCAAATTGAAGGCACGATTATGCTCTGAAAGTCGAAATTTTATTCGCCATCCTGTCTCGCTGATGTATGTAGTTGGTCAGTTATAAAGATTATCAGATTTATTCGACAACGTTCTTATTTTCTCTGAATGTTCTCTTTTTATCATTTTATTCAATGAATTTATAAGAGGGTGGTTGGGTTCACCACAAAACGTAAAATTGAAGGCTTTAATAATATGATTTCGCAATCCATTCCGTAATTCGCTTTGAGAAAGAAGGTAGGACTCAAGTTTACACGCCATTCTGTAACGTTGCTAAGACCAAGGGATGCTTTCCTGTGCTTATTCGATTAGCTTGTTCGGGTGATTATTTTCTGTCATTGCTCTTTGTTTTCAGTTGGTTTTGTTAATGTACTTCGTTCGTGCTGATGGTCAATGCTGTTCTTGGAGAGCTTTTGCCGTATTGAATTCATGGCTCAGTGGACTGTAGCTTCTGATGTTTAATTGGCGATCAATGTTTGTTGCTAAACTTTAGAAGCTGTCCCTCTGCGTCATAAACTTAGCAGAAGAATAGCACTAAAAAATAACAGCACTGGAGAATGTTCGACGAAGCGCATAAATCATGTAATTACATCAATGATTGTTGTAAAAACTTCATGAAGATCTGATTGCTCAAGCAGCTGGGTATGAGTGATGAGTGAATCTATTGCACAAGCTTCAATATTTTTCAAATTCTCCCTATGTTACTCCTTCAGCTTTTGACGCTAAATAAATAAATACAATCCGATTATAATACAAAACTTAAGAACTATTTTCTCTATACAAATGCCGTGGTGAAACACATATCACAAATACGCTCTTCAAGCACGTCCAACTGTTTCAGGAAATATACCCGATAATAAGAGAAAATATTATCTATACCCAAAAAAGAAGTCTACATTTTTTTCTTCTGGTTCCCCTTCTTTACATTCAGAATGTTCGTCCTTCAGATAAACACACTGATTTTAATAAAATATATGACTTAAATATTACACTCACACCCTAGAGCTAAAGAAACCTGTATCAGAGATACGTGCGACAATTTTTTCCATTTAATTGTGAGGATTTTTCCTCGTAAGTTTGTATCATCGTATCGCGAGTTACAGTACCTCAGGTGGGCACGGACATGAGCCGAGTCCGGAGGGCTGGTCGTTTTTTGCGCCTCAGACCAACACCACCTGACAATCCTGAGCTACTTCAAACTGATTAAAACTGCATCAACGGGTAATCCGGCGCAAATTGATTTTTGAGACTCTCATAATTACGGCACAAATTTTTGCTCCTACCGTGACTGGCACTGTGATCAGCTGATAAGCTCAATTGACAAGAAAAACTAAAATTTTCAAGCAAAAATTAGTCCATTTTAACTTGTATTGCCCCCTGGCTGGTTTGTTCACCGCTGCTTTGAAGTTTTGATGATGCAGACGTCCAGGAGCCTTAATCTTCATCTTCTTTCCATTTTCGACGTAACTTTTTCACTGAATGGTGTGAATGAGTGCACGTTTGAACTAGATTTCCCTCAAATGTTTCATCTCTTGTTTCATTCTTACACTGAAATGTTGTTCGTACAGAATCACATCGTCTTAAAATTATTGGTATTTAATGAACCCAGTTAATACTTGGTATGTATACAATTTCTAGCCACTTATGATGTAAAATTTAAATTAAAATAGAACTTCAATGTAACCCATCGCGGTTAATGTGTCAACTAACCACGTTTAATAAAAGTTGCACGACCAGCGCAATTAGATTACTTTGAAGAAGACTCTCCTATTATTAGAGAATACAAACGCTTTCTTTAGCCTCTTCTCCAATAACTTTACTCATGAGAGATATCTCTCTGGTTTCCTTTCTCTCAACGTCTTCTTGACCAAAAATTCTTCGAGCACCAACTGTATTATTTGATGTTCAGGTACAGGTTCGTCATGATGCGTAATTTCCTCGAATGAAAGTGATGTTTGACTTCTCGTATTAATAAATCAATAATTTTTGTTCCGCAATCAATCAATCAATTTTGGCAGTCGAATAATTGATATAGTTATTTCTTTCTTTACTGTATAAATGACGATTAAAAGTATCGGCAACTATGACAGCTGTTGGAATATTTCTGTGCCGACTTTATCCTCCTCTATGTTTTTTCCTATGTAATTATTACTTGAAAATAAGTAGCATATAACATTCCCCCTAACTCTGACGGCTTAAGGTTGTAGGATTCATCAATCATTTAAATGTCTCACTCTCCCTTTTCACGTACTAACAGCCGGAGTTCACTGTCTTTGAGGACTCTCTTGTTTTATCCCTCTTGGTTTTCAGCGCTTGACTTCCTACGCATAGCTCTAATTCGCACCGTGGAGCTGGAGCGAGTCTTGCCTGTGTTCTGGGAGCTGGAGTGAGTCTTGCCTGTGTTCTGGGAGCGGGAGCGAGTCTTGCCTGTGTTCTGGGAGCTGGAGCGAGTCTTGCCTGTGTTCTGAGAGCTGGAGCAAGTCGTGCCTGTGTTCTGAGAGCTGGAGCGAGTCTTGCCTGTGTTCTGTGAGCTGGAATAAGTTTTGTCAGTTGCACGAGCCAAACGCATTGTAAGAAAAATGCTGACCAAGTGCTTTCTGGATGCAGCTCACGATGAATTTCCAATCGTTTGTGTACAATTGAAAGACACATAAAGAATCATTTTACATATATAACACAAAAATGAACCTACTGCCTTATAGTATGAGTTTCCAGTAAAAAGTTTAGTTTAGCATGTTAAGGTTTGTTATTGAAAATCTATTTGATGTCCATAACTTGTTCTAGTAAAAGAATTGAAAGGGCGTTATTTTTTTTTAAATCTTGTTTTTCGACCTCCAGTTCACATGCCTGGAGTTGATGGGCATTTATTTTTAACTCTACCTAATGTTTTTGTGTTCCGGTGTCTGATACATGAAAATAGAATTCAGTAACAGATTTTCTATATCCTTTCCGTGAATTGATAGTGATATCATCAATATACAAAAATCACATTTTATCTACCACGAGTAGAATATGTATAAATATGTGTATATACTAAATAATAATGTCTGCTGGATATACATTTTATTCTGCATGTGTTATTAGTTTGTATAAGTTGTGACTTAGAGTAATATATAACTAATAAATGAGGACTCGGTTTTTATCAAAATTTTTGAATAGCCCGTTATCGCATCTTAAAATTCTTCACTCAACCCAAATTACGTAGCGTATAACGGTCTGAAAAAATTACACACAACTAAACTACCACTTCTTTCGAATTTGCGTTAGAAAACACAATAAAAATTAGATGCTCTGTCCTAAATCTTCGAAGATGCCACTAAACTACGTTGTCCAAAACTGGGGGTAACCACGCTGCGGAAAGCGAAGATTTGGGCGGTCGAAATCCGCTTGTGAAACGAAATTTGCTCTTTTGATCTGGCGGCCAAAAATAAACGTCTCCGGCCCTCTAAGATAACGAGATAAAGAGTTTTTGTGCGTTGCAGACGACAGTAATCCAGTGAGGCTCTTTTTAGCGGTGGCCTGGAAGCGCTGTATCAAAACACAAACACGGCCTGGCGCGGCGAGCTGAGTTCCCTAGTCAAATGGAGAGAGGTCTTATTCGGCAGACGAAAACGGGTTGTTTGGTTTCGACGTTATGAACATACGCATGTGCCATGCTAGCCAAATATCACGCTATGCTGCGGGTTACAGTAATTGTTTTTGTGTTAGTGAGTCACTTAGTAAGATTAGAACGAAGTTTTCCATGAGAGTTCCCTAGTCAAATGGAGAGATGTCTTACTTACAGAGTCGACGGACGAAAACGAGTTGTTTGGTTTCGACTTTGTGAACACACGCACATGCGCGTTCTAGCAAAATAACACGATATGCTATGGGCTACATTAACGGTTTTTGTGTGTGTTAGTTAGTAAAATTATAACGTTGTTTTCCAGTGATGAGAGGCAAAATAATTTACTAGAAAAATCTTGTCAACAGAAATAACGGTAAAATTATACATTTGCAATTAAAAACATAACCTATTACTGATCAAACACTTGTGCATCTAAATTCAGATGTAACCGAGGTTCACAACAAATTCAAAATTTAATTGAATGTGACCCTGCCCGTTATTTTCCGTCATAAATTGTTAGCAGTCTAAACACTAAGCGTTAAGTGAGAAATGAGTTTTAAAGACAATGATATAATTTGTGTCAGGGATATGCAGATTGATAAAAATGTCAATGTTCAGTTAGTATGCGTGACTTCAAACTGGGTTAAAAATCCGGTGCAGAGCTTGCAACAAAAAATTGTTTAGCCTGTCTAAGCATTTTTAAAACCCTGATAAGCTTCTAGTGTTCCTTCTCTGCGTAGTTGATTGTTTCTTACTGACTTTGCTATAGTGTTAGTAACAACACAAGACAAAATTCAATCCCTCACTTATAGTAATAACTTACGGTGAAATTCAAAATTCCCGAACAATGAATTGTAGATCTGATCTGTCACAAATACCCATTTTACAACGAAGATTTTCAAAATAAGCTGTTAAAAGAGCAATCTAGCCCAACAATATTAGAATCGATACTCTTAGTCGATCGCTTGGTTGCTCGTTTGTGACTAGCCAGTTGCCACGCGTTACTTTTACTAATGATTGATTCGTCACTTTCTATTATTAACATAAATAGTCAGAATTTGAGAGTCACGTGCTCTGTTCCATGAGCCATGCCTTTCAGCCATTTCATGAATAATATTTGCCGAAAGTTAGCTATGCATGAAACAAACTTAACCCAAGGGTTCACAGGTAGCCTAGCGTTGTGAAAAATTAATGTTGATATTTGAAAACCTGAACGGGAGCGTTGCAGGCTAAATATTGCAACGTCCCACAATTAAAGTATGTATCCGTAACAAATTGCAGTGTCTTTCGGATAAATCTGCACAATTTTCCCTTATACCAGAGCTCTTTTAACTCAAGGAATAGGCATCATAATACTTTGATATTTTGACACTTTATTTAGCAAACCAGGAGAGCGAAAGTTTTATTAGATATGAATGCTTTGAGCCATGATAACTACATGCATTATAAAGCTGGACTCAGCACAAATGAATTATGCTGTTTCTATCAATTCCATAGCCTTTTGGTGTCCTTTTTATTCGCTGTGACGCTGTTGTGGAGCTTCGCAAAATCCCTCGCAGCAACTTGCGACCAAAAATAGTAAATTCAATAGGTTCGGCCAAAAGGCTTGCTCCGAGAACAGCTCACTGGACCTCTTGAGCAAATCAACAACAGTCTTTCTCGGCGTGTGGGTGAGAGCAACGTCATGCTGGAACACGAACTTCTTATTTGAAGCCTTGGCCTTCATCCAAGGAATCATTTTTGTTTGCAAGGCGTTGTGGTAGGATTTATCATTCAACTTTTCGTTGTTGGCGAATAGATGGGTAAAGACGTTACCCTCACTCAAAACCATCCTAGTTTCTTCGTAGTCATTGTGGGCTGAAAGTTATGTTCAAAGAGGCAATCTAGCGACTGTTGAGTTAGTTTCGAGCCTTATCATGCGTTAAAATCATCTCTTCCGAAAAAACCTGATGGCTAATCTGTTAGTCTTTAGCGTTTCAAAACTGTCAAGCATCTCTTTAAGCGAACTATTTTCATCATGTTAGTTGGGAAATGCTTCCCACTTTATGCATGTGATGTTAGGCCAAAGCCTTTGATTGCCCTGTGAATTGTCATGATGCTGTCCAGCCTCTTCTAAGCCAGTGTCGATGTTAACATGTTTAGATTGGACGTGACGCTACTCCTGAGTCCGTCTAGGAAGCATGGTTGGCAAATTTTATCTTTTCTTGGCCGTTGAGGACTCCGTAATTTTGAAAAAATTCATCAAAACGCTTACATACATCGTATGGTACCGACTTGAGACACTGGAGGGATTTTGTAACAAAGGCTGGGCGGCGGCCTGGGCGACGAAGTTCGCAAATAGCTGAACGTTTCGACTGCTCCACTACGTATTGTTCCAGCAACAAAATCTTACTGTTTATAACCTGCTTCGCAGATAGCTGTGCATAGCCGATGCACTTCAGTGTTGTCCACTTTTAAAGGGATCAGGATAGTCAACACTTTTAAATTTATACGATTTTTTTCTGATAAACCTTGTGCACATTATCAAATCAGATCACGGACAATGTTAATAAACTAGTGCACCAGCGTCTCGAAGATTTTGAGATGAGGATCACCTTTTTAAACCTCAGAAAAATCAGTGCTCTTTATAACTTGAAAAACAGAACATATTCTATCCTAATATTGCATATCATACGAGCCTAAACTATTCTAAGCTTACCTAATCTAACCTGACTTTACATCACTTGGTCTAAGGTGAAATATTAATTAAGATGCAATATTGTAAGTTAAAATATTGGACTAAATTAAAATATCATCGTTTTTTCTGTGATATTTCAACATATTCTATCGTGATATATCATGTTTTAACTCAACTAACTCATCAATCTTAAAATAAGATTTTGATAGTTGACCATATATCGACTTGGATGTTGAACTGTTTCTCTCTTCTGGCTATTTACAACATTAAATGAAGAAAATACTAGATAGGGAATCAATGTTTCTCCATTGAAGATTGGTATTACTAGGAAAGGAAACGCACTAAGCCCAGAAAATATAGTGCCAGATGAATCTGTGTACCCACAAATGCTTGTAATTTTTTTTAAGCAATGTAGTTGCATCCTGTATCTGTGCTGTGCGATAGCCTGCCAAAAATGGCGGCAATCATTTTTTTCCAATAAGCAACATAAAATATTTATATTCGTTGTATACAATAGCGATATTTTCAGATTAATTGAATAACCGGAAGTGTGTGATGACCCTCATTTTAGTGCAGGGTTCTCTGCCCCTTCAATTTTCTCAAAACTAATCCTTTGAATGCAAACCCCAGAATACCATCTATCCTAATGAGGCCAGTGATTTAAATGCAATCTGTAACAGATGACGGAGGAAGGCCTATGTTACAGAAAAACTCATCAACTGCTTCTGGCTATACCAAAATTTTCGATAGTTACTGTCAAAGAATTATTATACATATTCACATGTATGCATGAATGGATATAATTTCAGAAGTGGCACATATGTGTGATTTTAGGTATAGATGCCCTGGATTAGGGGTTGGGGAACCTGAAATGAAATTTTTTCAAATTTTCTGAACTGACTCGACATGAGCTAAACGCACCTAATCAACCGAACCTAACCTACTCTAGCTTAACCTAACCTGACTGATTAAAATATTTTGCAGCGCATTTATGCCGAGGTGAATACACTTGTCACGTCATCGACTTCGGATAGCTGTATTATTCTTTGTTTTTTACAGTCACTTATGACTTTCTTTCCATTGATATTTTTTATAGTAAAACTTTAAATTGAAATAGCTATTTTTGGAGAAGATGAAAATTGGTCTTTCTGTGCAATAATGACTAAATGCGGCCTCACATTTTGAGCTTATGCCTACTACTATGTGTATATAGATCGAAAAGCCCTCGTGTATCGGGCTTCTAAAACTGTGACGAATATGTCAGCCTACAAGACATCAATTAATATAACAGACATACAAAAATACTCATTGATAAAAGTTACTTCACGGTCCATCTATTTATAGTGCACTGACAAGTTCACTAATTAATTGTTGACAAGACTTGCGAACACCTCATCGAAGCGAGCAGTTGACTATCGGCTGCCAGACTGAAGGCGATGACCCAAGGAGTGTTTGTTCAGCCGCGTGGTGAATAACATGTCACCTGAACGTGAAAACTCGTTCCGGTTTGAAGGCAACGTCTAATCAAATTGCGGACGATGTAATGGCCCTCTCGGGAAACTTTATTGGTTTGAATATGAAAATGATGTATTCAATTTATTAGCTTCTTAGAGTATTTGTTTTCGGAGAAAGCTTGTGTTATTTTCATAATATTTGCATCACGTTAATCTCATCCCGAAAGGATATCATTCAGAGCTCCAAAAATGAAATATTAAAGTTCTCCGTTAAAAAGTCCTGAGTTTACCATGAGCTAGAAAGGTTTTCTAATAACATGTGAAAAATCTTTTTAGAACAAATATCTGAAACTATCACTTTACTGGGATTCCATTTGTAAAGTACCATTTTTTCAGCAATTTTTTAAGTTTTTGTTTCAGCATGTTTCAGTTCTGCCTTCGTTTTATAAATGGTGCTTGTTTATGAGGCTTCATACAATTATTAAACATTTTCGGAGCAACCTAACACTGAACATAACGTTATTTTTCGCAGAATTTGGTTTAAATTTAAGTTTAGTATATATGATCCTTTGTAAACTATTACTTAATCCCTGTTAATCCGTTTGCCTTTGAACGCTGCATGGTCTTTCTTTTAATTACAGGGAGATTACTTGCCAATAGGGATAGATTCATTTCTGATACTGCCTTTGCATTTAAGAAAACTTGATATAGAATCTGTTCATTGATATTGATTAGTGAATGATAATTTATGCGTCAGTTTTCACTGTGAGAAAATCGTCTAATTAAGTTTTAAAAATTCCATTACAAGAACACATTAATTTCCGGTGAAAATATTTGGTAAGCATATACAGATGTAAAATTTACTCTTGTTAAATCCGACAATAAATAATCAAACAAATTTTCCGATAGGAAAAGCCAAAAACATCAACGTAAATTGATTTATATAAACACCACGTTATTACTACTAAATAAGAGAGTATTTCCCCTACATTTCAACTACCAGGCACAAGAGAATTTCGAAAGATTCCGGCAAATGATTTTCACGTGAAGTTTCGAATTAGATTTGCAGCAAAACCAAAGGTGTTTTCTTGCGGATTAAACATAGATGTGTTTCAGCAGTGCAACCATAATGCTATGTTTCAACAACTCATGATCGTTTAGTAAAGAACAAACAACTTAATTTAATGAGAGCTATATTGTCACACTCGGAAATTGCAAAAGTTAACAATTTATAACGATAGAAATGCTCCACACGTGGAGTAAAATCAGGATATATTCAGTCCAGACGTATTTGGAAATGTTTTCTCAAGCTTATCCATTTTCAAATCCCAATCAAATCAGAATAAAACGGAGCTTTCAGGTTCAAGAGTTCCAGCAAATATGAATAAAGCAACGGAAGCCAACGCTGGAAAATACCGTGAATTTAACAGGATGAGCCTGAAAGCGATTTAACTTTTGGGCTCTCTGCTACTAGGCCATCAGAGCCATAAAATGAACCTTAAAAATAAGCGATGGAAGTCCTAGGAAATCTGGCTGGAGGGAGGGACTCTCTTCATAACCGTGGGATCTTTTACTGCTGTTTTGGGAGAAGTAACTAACATTTGTAAATTACTGCTCTGAGTTGACTACCAACTCACACATTTTTTCCTGAGAGTTATAAAAATGTTAATGGTCAAGCAATCAATGAAACTCTGCGGATAGGATTGAACTATATTTTATTTCCCGTTCAGTGCATTCATCAACTAAATAAGTTCTAAATGATGTATATGAATACCTTCGAGCAGTTTTTAATAGTGTCACTTTTCTCATTTCTCATCAAAATATTCTTACAAAATGATGAAGAAATTTTGGTTGTATCACACTTAAGTGTATTCGACTATACACGTACATGGACCTCGATAAAATTAATAACTGACTTCAGAATGTCGTCAGTTGAGAATGGCGGAAAACTCTGATCACGGCCATGGTCCGGTTTAGAACTTTTGAAGTACATTCGCCCATTAAAACAATTGCGTATGAATGAATAAAATGCATACATTTATCAACAAGAGAAATCCACTGTTTTTGTCAATTCTACAGTGTTTGTCTCACCTTAAGACAGTGATATGAAAATGATGCATAAAATATTACAAAACATCAGCTATCGAACAAATTTTTGTATAAAATAGCCAATTGGACGGTATAGATGTGACTGTAAGGAAAGTTCCTCAGTGTCGTCCTAGCGCTGAACTTAATTTTTTACTCTCTTTAACATGTTCTCTGGACCCAAATTGTTTTGCCTGCTCGAGAGATCCATGTACTGCAGGCATGTCACTCAGTCGGTAGTATTGTGTTTTTCACACGTGTGTGAAAAGCAGAACAATGTGATCTGCATTCCTGTGCAGAGTTTGAGAACTACTAGAACACACTATTGATTATTTTACTATGATAAAGTTGCAGTGAAATAAAACAATAAAGCACCTTTCATTGAAATGACACATGATTTGATAACCGAGAACTCAAAATCAAACTGGTAAATAACAAAATTACCAATTTTTGCTTCATTTCAATTTCAAGAAATAACTTAGCTTAATTAGCCGCGTGAAGCATTTTTGTTCATATCTGAGGCTGTTGAACCCTACTGCAGTAAAAAAAAAAAAGTTCTGTAGCAAAATTTTTATATCTTTTTTTATTTTTTCAGTCCTGACTCCGCTCAAAATAATGTGCCTGAAATTTACTGTGTGGTGATCTGTGCAAATTTGTGACAAATAGGCCCCATTTCCCGAAAAATTATTTCCCCCCAAGTTTCACAAACTTCTGGCAGTATTGGAACTATTGTTTGTTTTAAATCTACATCTATTTCGAAAAGTTTAACACCACATAAGCAAAGACGGCTGTGCGTCATTAAGTCTGTGACATCCTTCACGTTTCACCAACACACGCATTCACTGAGCTTATTCTTTGGCGCTGGCTTTCAGAGCGCAAAAGAAATTCTCGTACTTCCTTAACTACAGGAAATGAGGCTACAGTTTTCCACGCAAATCAGGAGTAGGAAAAAATACAACTACTTTTTGGATCTTAATTAACAGAAGTTGT
>JACJUY010016871.1:0-12985 GCA_014220935.1 Platorchestia sp. MABIK | reverse complement strand
CTGCAACAGGTGCACACACTCAAATGATTGAGAGTGTATGGCATAGTCTAAAAATGAAAAAAAACGTCAGGGAGGCCCTTACCGACAAATGATAAATTCCCGTCTGTGAGTTTGCGTGGCAAAAACGTTCCGAGAAACGGCGGTTTTTTCATAAAATATTAATGGAAATGAGCTTAATAAATTATTTCTCTACAAAATGGTTTTTCATTTTTGTGTTGTTCACACCAAAATACATACTTAGGCAAAAAAACGAAAATTCGAAAGGCCCCCAAACCGAAAAGAGCCGTGTTTGCTTCTGCGCATTGTGTGTTAGTACATACATATACTGCTTGCTTTCATGCTGCTATTTCTGAGACTAAATGCTACATTATATTGCTATTTCAGGCCTGTAAATGGGGAAAAATAACATTTATAATTAAATTTAGTCACATAATAACCTTAGTTGGCAAATAAAGATTGCTAAACAGTGAATACTTATTTGTTCACACATGCTAATTACGGTATCACACGACAATAGAGCGGAAAGATGACGCAATCGAAAAACTTTGTGAGGGAAACGAATCAAACTATGACACTGGACTGCAGTGTTGCCAACTTAGCATTGAAGTACGAATCTATCACCTAGCAGGAAAAATAGCATTAAAATGCAAAATCTAGCATTTTACAGGGTGATTTTACCATTATGTTAAATTTAGTCATTTTCAATTGCTTTCTAGCATCTATTTCTTGACTCACGGTTACTCAACGACTCGTTGAAATTTAGTCCAAACTTAGTCGAAATTTCGTCCAAGCCTAGTTGAAGTTTCGTCCAAACCTAGTCGAAGTTTTGTCCAAACCTAGTCGAAGTTTTGTCCAAACCTAGTCAAAGTTTTGTCCAAACCTAGTTGAAGTTTTGTCCAAACCTAGTCGAAGTTTCATCCAAACCTAGTTGAAGTTTCATCCAAATCTAGTTGAAGTTTCGTTCAAAGCTAGTTGAAGTTTTGTTCAAACTTCGTTTGATTGTTTTGGTCCACTTTTGGAACCAGTTGCTATTACAGCTAGTCTACATTACGTTGCAATACGATTAGAAACACTTATCTATCGAAAGGATTTCATTTCGTTTTTTAACAATATAGTTAACAGAGCCAGAGCAGTTTTATTATTCATAATCAAAAACTTTATTGTCAATATTGTTATATTATTAGATATATTAGTGAATAACTTTATTATACCACCCATGTAGGGCTTATAATGGTTTTATCTTAATATAATTTTAAAAGTATCGGTATCAGTAGTAGTATCGGTCAAAGTATCGGTATTTCCAAGTATCGGTATCAGTATCGGCCAAAAATGGGTATCGGTATCGGCCAAAAAAATGGTATCGGTACATCACTAGTAAAGAGACCACTAAAACTCTCTAATGAATGGACAGTTGTCTACAAATGAAGAAAAAACTTTTGGACCCACCAACCACAGCTAAGCAGAGCCGCAGCTGGTCTCTCTGAGCGCAACTGCAAGGGAGGGGAGCAATTTGGGGGTAATTATGGGGATTTGGGTTGCCAACACAAGACAAATGACGTTTCTACATGATAGAGGGAGAGTTTAGGAGCATTTTTCAAACAATAATCTTATTTTCAGTTTTGGGCCCCATAAAACCGTTTGCTTCCCTTAAGGTCATGAGCTATTATATTGATAGCAGAGAATGTGTGAGAACTGAAAGTATAGTGAGTGAATGGTGTGAAGGGCTTGTGGGTTTGCATCAGTGGTATGTAATGTTGTATGTTTGTTAAATATGTATACAGAAGGAGTTTTATGGTTTTGGAAATGTTGGCTGTTAATTGCACAGTCGTCACATTTGCACAGTCGTGTGTGTCGCACAGTCATGTGTGTGTGTGTGTGTGTGTGTGTGTGTGTATAGTCCTGTTACTTTGGGTAGATGTTATTGTGTGTTGGTTTGATTGCTAGAATTTAGGTGCATGTGTATGTACGGCTTTGAATGTTTGATGGAAATTTTATTTTTTAATGGTTAGGCATAGCTATTTTTTGTTCAATGTAGGTATATTGATATTATGTTCTTATAGCTTTTTTGCAATTTGTTCATTATCGTTTTTTATTCTGTTTTACAGCACTGATGATGGAATCAGAGATTTCAAAAAATTTGTTATTCAAAGAATGTTCCCTTTTATATTGGTTCTTTTATTATCTTGCGTATTAGTCCTCTCTATAAAACCAATTTTATTCAATCTTTTCATAACAACAATTTAAAATTTGAAAGCATTTACAAACTGGCAACACTATTAACAGACACCCTGTAATCACGAAGGTCAATCTTCTCCACAAAGGAAAGATAGCAAACCAGCAAGAATCAGATTCACCCCTATAGTCAAACAACCCACAGAATGAATTATAAATTGATTAAAGCCTCCCTAACCCCAACAAAGGAGAGCCAACAAGAGTAATAAAGAAGGCTCTACTTAGTATAGAGCCAAAGTATTATACTAGATATGTTAGTTCAAGCCTTCTGCTGCCCAACAGAGGTGTTCTAATGGGACGAAAGTTGGAGGCAGTTTTCAGTTTGGAGTTGAGGCAAAAAGGAGTCTACACACAAGGTCTGCTGTCACACAGGGTTCCCTGCATACAAGAACAGCAAGTAAGGAAAAGAGTTTAAAAAACAAAATTAAAGTTGAAGAAGAAAGTTATGGATACAGAGAATAAAAAGCAGTAACTGAAAAAATATGACCTGTAACAAAATGAAATTATTCTACTTTAATAAAAAGAGTACCTTACTAACTTCAAGCCTGGGATCTGAAAATTCCTCCAGGGAGCAGTAATTGCCATAGACACAGAAGTTGTATCCTCCTGAGAGGACAATAACTTTCAATTGTTTACTTAATTACATATACAGCTTTTGGGAGTCTCTTCCACAGCAAGGCCCAACAGCATAAAGTGGATTTACTCTTGCAGCTTTATGAGAATTCAAAGATTCCAGACCTAAAGAATTGACACAATTACACATCCTATTTACCAACTGTTGGTCAGCTTCTGAAATGATGGTGCAACGCACTTTCAACTCCATTCATTTATCTAGTTTTTCACTAACCTCTAACGTTCCTTACCCATGCTTCTGACTTCATTACTCAATTCACCAACAATTCCTTTTTGATTTCCCCATAGGGCCAAACCACTTCAACACACAGCAATTCACACTTTTTGTCACGTTTCTCACATTTGTCATACTCCTCACTTCATTGATTTACCTACATTGAAGTGGCTGAACCACTACCAAGTACTGTACAGTTGATTTCTATGTTTTGTTTTGTGTCCGAGAAAAGTGCTTAATAGCTAGGCATGGTCAAATATGTAATAATATTAATTGATAATTCTAATTCTTACAGAAAGATATTAAATTCAAATGAAGTCACTTAAAAATTACGTCTGGTAGAGGAATGTATAGAAAATTTCCATAAAATCATAAGTCTATATATAGGCTCTAAACGGAGAGACCCATAGCACGGCTGCATCTTTCGAGTTCAAGCTCCAAAGGGTAAGAATAAAATTGTGTGATTGCGATGATAAGTGATAATCGAAACAACATGTGATAATTAATATGTAATGTGTTTATATCCACTAGAGTGGTGTTCGAGTTGGATACGTTTGTAATTGTATCGAGTCATGCGTTTAAAATTATAATAAATAGTGGTCTGCTATGAATATAGGTAAAGGCTGTGAAACATGTGGGTATGGATATATTGAAGATAAGATGTGAATTGTACTTTCTTGTATATCAAATAAAACTGCGTAGTGTAATAAGGTCAGTTAGTTTTGCGAATTGAGAAATAGCTCATGGAAAATGAAGTCGATAGAAGAGTATTAAGAATTGTTTGTGGCGTAGCGCCATTGACCAGGTTTATACGTAAATACAGGTAGATGTGTATTATTAAAAGACATATATATTCTTGTCTGTAGTAATTTTGATTATATGAATAGGTTTAAGATGTAAAACAATGTGCAATGGACGTATTTCTTGGAAAGGGAAATTTATAACACCCTGATATCCAGAGAAGGCCTCCCACTGCAGTGCGCCAGTCAGTCCAGCTGTGTTGGCTGATCAGAGGGCCGCTACCTACGTGGCGCGTCGTCAGCCAGATAAGCGCCTGCATCACGACTGATCGGCAGCTACTGCTGCAGTCTTCTTGGGTGTCGCCTGGACGCACTCACTTGGCTTGTTGACCGCTTGGAGGGTCCTAGGGCTCTCGTCAATTACCACCAATCCCGTCAGGAGGTTTTACTTCTTGTTGAGTGGTACATATAGCTCTACATAGGGGGTGGAAGGAGCCGCGAACAGTCTACGGCTCTCAAAAGGCCCCGGAATAGAACCCTTACCTGGAGCCCATCGTTTGTGTCATAGAATTTTTGTATCGCCAATGAAGGGTTAAGTGTTTGCATAATCATGGTAGGGTACATCAAGGCTGCAAAGGTTTAGTAGGCGGTAATATCGATATCTGTGTGCGACCATTTGAAAAGTATTTAGTCAAAAGGGGCCTAGCCACTGCTGTGATATGTCTTCCGTCCATGACGGCTACCTCGTTAACAGCTAAGTTGTATGCCTGGGCCGTTTGTAATAACGTAATCATTAGAGTCTTTATTGTTGCCTGGTCACGTGCTTTGAAGGTAGGTTTTGATATTGTGTTAGGATTGTGAGTAAAGTAAGGTAATTAATAGATAGGAAATGTAACAGATATTTCTAATAAGTGTTGTATTTCTTTCGGATGGGATTTCAACCAAAATAAAGAAAAAAGTGTCAGTCATCTAATCTTGAATTTGTATTATCATGGTTATCATCCATAAAGTAATAGGCATTTAGAGAAACCGGTCCGCGCAATGATATTGACGTGCGGCACGCGATGTAAATCCCCTGTACGATCCGGCCATAATATACGTGGGGCGGTGTAGGACTATACATTACGATAAGTGTCGTGAGCGTGTAGTGCCTCCCACTACAATATCCCAATGTCACCCAAGCCATACTCCTCTGACACTCCATCTGGAGTACATTCCACTGACTCCTCTCATCCACTTTTGAGCCTCAAGTTTCATTTCCATCCAGCACATCAGCCTGAACACTCTCATACTGTTAGGAGAACACTTAAATGTCTGCCTCCTCAATACAGAAATACTGAAGGTTCAAGAAGACCAGTATAGCACTAACTACACAGTCTATAATTTAGGAACACTGACAGCAAACCTTCCGAACAAGCAAAATTTAACATAAGAAAGAAAACTACAAAATGGTGACATGGGTCTCTTGTTAGCAATCCCAAAGGCTGCACATAAGAAGACTAACATATTTCTATCAACACTGTAAATCATAGTACAAGATTAAATCATTAAAAAGTATTAACTTGAATTATTGACTGTTGCAATAAATTCAAGCTAGCTACACAAAAAAGTGGGATTCAGTTAAAATTCTATAAATCAAATTAAAGAACTGAGATTAACTTACAGGTCTTAAATGATGTTACACATGCAATCAAATCTTGAACATAGTTATTTAAAACTGAAGACAATTCGAAACTAAACAAAACATAAACTATACAAACAAATAACTAAAAAGGAGTCACAGGATTTGAGGAAAGGGCATCAAAGAAGTAGAGCAGGCCATGCAGGCTCACCTGTCAGACTCCAAAAGTGAATCAGTGGCCCCAACACTGCCAGGCACTCCAGCCAGCACCAACTTGCTGGTCTCCACCTGACCTTTGCTGCTCTGAAGGTAAACAAGGACAAACAATAATAACTTTCAAGGTTGCAGTAAGGCATCAACTCATCCTACTGTACAACTGCAATAGCAATACAAGCGTTCACAAGTACAGTCGTACCTCGCTACTCGACCGCCTCTATACTCAACCAAATCGGTGCTCAACCAAAAAAATTCGAGTAGAACATGCATCGGACCTCAAACAGATTTTCGATACTAGATTAGCCGAGTCGATCCAAACGCACTCCTCAGCCCTTCTTGGCCAGCGGGTAAGCATCAGGTTTGACTCGGACCGCCAGGGGAGTAAGACGTACGCAGTTAGTTTGAGTATTTCTTCCCAGATTTAAACTTTTTCGTGTTGCTATAGCCCTTAGGTTTCTAGGTTTTGGTATTCGAACAAATCGGTGCTCGACCACCATCTCAGAACTGATTATGGTCGAGTACCAAGGTACGACTGTAAATGTTTTCTAAATTGAAGAGAAAATGTGACTCCTTTGATCTTGACTATATTTCAACATTATCACAACAACTAGTTTAATTGTGCGATATATAAAAATTACAGTAATTAAAGACTGGCATCACAAGCTATCTTTGAATGCAAGATGAATGACTTACCTAATGAGAGTCCTGATCACACAGGATATTCCTTCAACAGGAAGGTAGGTTTTATGAGGTTATTCATGTGTTATATTTATTAACCTTAAATTATCAATTTTTTTCTTTACCGTAGAATGAAGTTGAAAAGAATTAAAATAGCATTCAATAAAGTAACAGACCTGAATACAATAGAATGATATTTAAATACAAAGGAGAATTAGGTACATTCAGCAATGAAACAACAAAATGCTTAATTTCCTTACAATACAATTTTTCTAGCATTTGTAGTCAGGTAACTTTTCCTTAGAGCTCTTTACAAACATTCACAAGCTTGTTGCCATCTTCTAGTTTTCACCTTATCTAATTCATTATTAGCAGCTCTAAGCACTCCCAAATACTGCAAACAACTTTTAATAAACAATTCTTGTCATAATTCTTATTTACAACCACCTGTGTTATTTTAAGAGACATTCATAAACACTTTTACCAGTCTACAGTTTCTCTTCATCTTAGCTAATAATGCTAAAATATCAGCATAGAGTAGCTGCAATGTATTGATGACTGTGCTCTGAGCAGCCAACATATCCCCCCCCCCTCCCCCAAAAAAAGTCTTGCCTGCACCTGACACAAACCTCCATCTGTATACATATTTAACAACATAACAGCATTACACACAACTGATGCAAACCCACAAGGACTTCATTCATGCTATTCACTCACCATACTTTCGGTTTTCACACATATTCTGCTATCAATATAATAGCTCATGGCCTTAAAGGAATCAAACAGTTTGGCCCTATAAAATCGTCCAAAAATATAAAAAATCACTCACGAGTGAAATAAGCTTTGAGGTATTCACAACATGTTTGTAACATTCGAATAGACATTGTAGTCATAAAGTTTTTGAAATTTACCCATACCTCCCACGTTTTATGAAATCGCTTCAGAGAACATTGCAGTAAATTTTAGAATTTTTAAAACATTTTTTCTTGATATGGCAATGAAAAATTAATAAAAAATTCCTAACCAACTCATCAAAAAACTACATCTTGATTATATAGTACTCACCTTAATCTTCACAACGCAAAAATGATTTTCTCCTCACCTTCAAAACTAAAAAAAGCTGCTAAATTGAAAAAGTCTTTCGAATAAAATATCATTCAAAGTTACCAACCACCAGAGAGCACACAACACCTTGTTTCACACAAATGTATTTCATCAAAACCTACACACTAACATACCACTAATAAGACCAAAAAATTTTAGATTCGTCTATCAAAGTTGCATTAAGTCACTACCACTAATAAGTCACTAATACTTGCTGCAAACTGCGGAGGGATCTGAACGGTTTTTCCCTATGAAATATTCAAGAATTTTAAAAAATACTTCCAGAGGGAAATAAGCGATGAGGTATTCAGAGCATTTTTATAACATTTGAATAAGCATTTATAGCCAATGAAGTATAAAGTTTTTGGAATTTACCCATACCCCCTCCCCACAAACCCCAAGGAAAATTTCTTGAAATTTTTATTTTTCAGCCAATATTGTATAAAGAGATGATTATTATTTTTGTTCAATTCACAATGAATATATCTACAAGAGTTAGAGACAGTTTTATGATAGTGCTTCAGACAAAATTAAAATTTTATTCAATTTTTAAAATCCAAATTTCATTTTTTTTGCAATAAACCAATTTTTATCTTCATCAAAAAACTACCTTTCAAATTTATCTCTATGATGCAATAAATATCTTCATAGGTGAAAAACAGTGGCTGGAATTGCCCCTCAAAGATGAAAAAGTGACTTCAGCCAGAGAGGATTAGATTAGATTATTAGTTTAAGCCTCCATATCCTCAACAAATGAGATCAAAAGAGAGGAAGGAAGAAGGCACCATTTAGTATAGAGTTAAGGGAATGCAGAATCTGTGCAGAAAGGGCATAGAAACAGTAAGATGAGAAAGAAGTTCATGAAACAAGATCAAAGTTGAAGAAGAAAGTAGTAGGTGCTGAAAGAACAGAACAGCAGTGAACCAAAAAAAGATGGTCTGTAACAAAACAAAAACATACGTTATTTTAACAAGAAGAAAGCCTACCTAACCTTTAGCTCGGGCCCTCACATTGCCCCCCTGAGAGCGCTAATTCCCATAGATACAATAGTTGTATCCCCCTGAGGGGTCAGCCAGAGAGGACTGCTGCGTTTGATATTCTAGGCATTTCACAGAACACATAAGCACAAAACCACTCACTAAGAAAGTCAAGATAACACTAAACCTCTCTAATGAATGGACAATTGTGTAATAAAGAAAAAAACTTGGAGCAACCAAACAGAGCTAAGCAGAGCCGCAGCTGGTCTGTCTGGGCACGTCTGTGGGGGAAGGGTAATTTGGGGATGATTATGGGGGTTGGGGTTGCCAACACGGAACAAATGACATTTCTATGTGATAGAGAAAGGGTTTAAGAGCATTTTCAGGCAATAATCTCATTTTCAGTTTTTGGCCCCCAAAAACTGTTCAATTTCCATAGCACCTTGCTCTCAACACCACACACTCGAAGCACTTCACACAACACTTCCTGATCAACTGTATCACCCACTTAACCATTTGTTTCCCTGCTAGTTTCAGATCCACACATCCTCTCTCTGCCAAAAACTGAACAGCTTGTCTCCTATTGAACTTTCTGTTTCTTCTTTCATATGATTCAATAGCACTCTGCCATACAGATTACCAACCATGCTCAAAAATACTTATATTTAATGAATTGGAGCTCTCAAACCTACCTCCTTACTTTTATACAATTGAATCACAACACATATTCCTCAAATCTATCAGCAATGCATCATAAATAAAAAATTCAGCAACTACAATAATCAATCAATGTCACCCATCATTTCATTGAATGATCAGATGCCACTCTGTACTTTTCCAGTGCTTCACCCGAGAGTGCTTTTTCCAGTTTAGACTTCCACTTTTACTCTCTTGACCATTTTTATTTGGATCCACTGCATTCATTTATTTTCACTGGCATACTCCTTTTTTTAGAGCTTAATTTCACGCAAATAAAATTGTTTCAAATGATGCTTTCCAGTTTTTTTCAGTTAAAATCTGATGACACTAAAGCTCATAGCACAAACAAAATACATTTTTTAGTCAACATTATAAAATCATTCAGATATTCAAGTCAAAGTCTTCTCTGACAATCACTTACTAACAAATAGTGCACACAATTTGTCAAAAAGCAACATTCAAAAAGTTTTAATGAGTGCTGCACAAAAATTTTCATTGGTATACAAATATCATTAAATAATATTACTCATTTAATTGTTGTGTTCAAGTGATGCACACGTGATGACTGATCATTTTCCAATTCTTCCCATCTAAACCTTATGCATGCCCAAATAAAACTCCTATATTCATCTTGATACCCTCATCTTAAATATGCTTCATATGGTAAGGCAATGGAACTTTTTCAATGCACTAATGAAGTGTCATGAGGGAAAAATTTTTTAGCTACATGACAATAAAGATGTCGGATTTCTCAATTGATATCACGAATGTCAAGTGTATGTAAAATGCTAATAGCATTCCCATCAAATACCGTGGAGGACATTTTTCTATGAAATTGTTTTGAGAGCAGCACACTTATCACTGTAATAATGCAGCTTCATGCAGAACTTTTTTTGAAAGTGCACTGCAACAAGGTAATCTTAGCATTAAGAACAAGCAAAAAAATGTGATACACAAACATTCCATCTATGTTATCCATCCCTGAGAAATATTTCATTGCTTTTCTAACCCGCACAATTTTCTCATCTCTCAAATACAAATGCATTCAATGATGAAATCTCTGCTTTGACAATTGTTCGAGTGACAATCCACAATGCAACAGAGGATGCCAATGCGTATGAGGGTAGAGAGGCTAAGGTTAGGTTGTAAAGCTAAAAATATATAAGGCCAAATGTATATGAATAGGGCTAAACAAAGAAGCCAGTAAAGTGGACTCTATTATTAAATTCATTGCAAGATTAAATGACCTATGATTGGTAAAGAATAAGCTTTTCCTAGAAAGCTCCTGCAATTTGAACTTACAAAATATAATAATAAGACAGGAGTGTTCAATGTTAGGATGGAAAATAGCTAATCAATGACAACAGAAAAATATTTATTTATGTATTCCTGTGACTGAATATTGTTAAAAAAAGGAACTAGTTATCAATAAATGATTTTATCCCTTTTAGAACAAATTGAGTATGGAAAAAGAAACTGTTTTTATGATTAATTGGAAGAATTTTAGAACTTTGTAATCTTGAAATATTATTAACCCATTAGGGACTATTTGTAGATTTTTCTACCCTTCAAAAAATGTTATAATTTAGCTCAAATCTAATTTTAATGTTTCCCACAAGTCAATGCATGCGCTAAGACTTGTGCTAGGTAAGAATGCGTTTCAAATGCGTTCTGCGGTTGTTTATACAATCAAACAGTGCCTGCAACATGGCGGCTGCACGTCCCAGCACAACTTGCTGGCGAGTATCATTTTTGGTATTTCTCATAATATGACCATTTTTTGTGGAAGTGTGTATGATCAAAAGAAAATTAAGTAATTAATTTACAAATTGGTATACAACTGATTTATTGGAATACCTTTTTACCATGAAAAATTGCTAAGTTAGAGGGAAATTTCTTTTCAAATTTTTCACTTAGATTTGTCTACGCCCAAGCACTCCGGCATGTAAAGTTCTGCAGAATTGCAGCTTAGATTGCTTTGAGCTAGTATGTATTTATTTACCCTGTACTATTACGTCATAACTAGCTGAATGTAGACATTAATGATAAGAATTTTACTGTGTTAGTAAGTGCTTTTATGCCATGGATGGTCAATGAAATAGTTACATATATAGATGTTTATATGTGCCTTTTTACCCTCACCATGAATACGGATGAAGTAGCAAGTTTTATGGAAGAATTTAATGATAATGAAGAATTCTACATGGGCATCCTAGATGTAAACAAATAGTTTCATGGCAATGGTGACAAATCAGATGAAGAAGTAGAAGGTAATTCCAAAAGACTCGGTCAACTTCTCCTTCAAGCTCATGTTTCTATTGACCAGAATGAAGAGGAAGACAATGAAATGGGAGAGAGTCTCAATCCTAAAACTAAAAGGAAACCACAAAGAAAGTAGCTGAATATAAATAGGGAAATTACCCTCTCACAATCATGCACAACATTGCCATCTAATAAAGCTATGTCATCACAAAGTCAACAGAACTTTTTGAATTGTCCAAATGCAGTTCAAGCAAATTTATATACAGCACAGCATAAAAAAACTTCAAGTGTAACAGCAGAGGACTTGAAAGTTTCCTTGGAGGCATGTTTCTGTCTTCTATCTGTACATTAACACCAATACAGAAATCCTGGCTTCAGATTATCTTATTCTCAAACTGCTGTCAAATAGCTTGAGAAAAGATCATTATCTAGATATTTTGCATCATATTTTTGAGATAAGAGCTTATCAACAGATGATAATGCTCCCGAATTAAGACAATTACTTGAACACCTGTAGAGCAAATGCTTCAGACATGGAAGTTTTCCTGAATATCTTGCAAGAGATGAAAGCATGATACCTTCCTTTGGAAAGCACTTTGCTAAACAACTCATCCAAGGTAAACCAACGTGTTTTGGCTTCAAAATGTGGGCAATGTGCTCCAAAGGAAATGATTTTCATTCATTAGATCACTACCTTGGCAAAAAAACAAAAAAATTCTAATGTTCCATCTATTGGCTTAGGTAGAAATGTTTTGCTGAACTTGATTGCAGAAGCAGAACTTTCATCTCAAAATGAACACAAGATATTTTCTCATCATTATTTTACAAGCATTCCATAACTTTGGATAAAAGAACAAGTAAATATCAGATATGCAAGAACAACTGCTTGAAAAACAAAACTCCAAAGAGCTATTCATTACAGAATGAGGGGTGATTTATTGGTGATGAAATAGAAAGACAACAAGGAAGTTACTGTTGTAAGCAATTTTGATTCCACAGCAATAAAGTCCACAAAACAATACAATCGGAGTGCCAGGAAATATCAATCTGTTCCTTAGCTAGTTTGCATTCAGCTCTACAATGCCGACATGGGATGATGTTATAGATCAAGCTGTTGGCACATCCAGGATGAGAAAGCAACAGAGAAAATCGGGGGGCTAGTTTTTTCTTATATGCTGACAAGTCACTGTAAATAATGCACACTAGCAGATAAAAAAGAAAGGCACATCACTGTCTCAGTGTAACTGTATAGGAGCCCTAACACCCTCCATTTCTGCAAGTTTAATGGACACAATAGTTGACAAGGAAGGTTCCATCAAGGCTGACACAGACATGGTAAGACATGATTGCAAGAAATACTGGCTTGCAGAATGAACAAGCAAAGGATGTGCCAAAGGATGTTAGTTTAATAAACTAACCAGTGTAGAATATCAGTGAACTTTATTATGACCGGACACAATGGCACTTCGGAACTATGAGTAGCAGTCAAACAGATTTTTGTGAACTATTTCTTGTCTCACCTACCCGCTTTTTTGCGGCGAGAAACTTCCAGAACTAACTGGCACAGAACATAGTCTTTTGCTGACACCCTTAAGATGCCAGTACACGC
>JACJUY010016869.1:0-10461 GCA_014220935.1 Platorchestia sp. MABIK | reverse complement strand
TGATTGCTTACCATAATCACGCGTTCAATTGACCAATCATTCACTGATTGCTCTAGATTTATCTCTAGAGCTCTAGATTCATTCACTGATGATTGCCTACCATAATCACACGTTCAACTAAATCGACAATTTCACTTACCGCTGAACAATACTTTGCCAGGTATAGCAAATTCATGAGAGCAACTACTGAATATGTGTGGATTTGCATCGCGGCATAGGAGAAAACATAACTTTTGCCTCAGGTAAACGAATTTCCATGAAGAGCAGAGGGAGGACGTACTTTAATGAGCGTTCCATTTCGAGCGCTGGTGTTTTTAACTAAAACTGAAACAATCATCAAGGAAGAACGGCCACCAATGACATTCCCTGAATGTACTCGTAGAAATTACGCCTGACTATTTGTCAAAGGAAATTGGTTACGAGCAAGAATCGTTTATTAAACATATCACGATAGAGGACACAGGGTCAGCAGTACTGGTGAAAAGATTTTTAAATATACAATACGGCCCTTCCTACTCAGAAGTGCGAACCATCTCGTGTAAGCAAATAAATAAATAGGTGCCCGTACGCAGGCTTCTAGCTCATACCTGCACTCAACTTCATACGAGAGTTGGGAAAAGTGAAGCAAGAGCACACATTTGATGGTGATTCTCAAGCTCTTCAAAGATAGCTCAATTTTACGACCCCAACCGACGCTTTATTCAAATAGGAAGGGGAATAAAACGAAATTTTATTAAATTCATCATTATGACTTATGCTTGAAAGTATTTAAATTTTGTTGCGTAGTGTCAAAATCTAACAACAATTTAATACCTAACAATATGTTTCGACTTATCTGTTTAGTTAAGCTCAAAATACTTTATCGGTTGTGTAGGACCTATGCCAATTTCCCATCGCTTAAATGGCTTTAAAATATATTACAAGAATTTAAACAGAAATCCGAATAGCCAGTTACTACTAAGAGTTAATCAGAAATGGGAATACCTTGTAATAGTTGGGTAACAATCACTGGAAAAATCAGAAAACGTCGAACATTCCCACAACATTTGTTCGTGTTATGAAATTATAAATAATCCCTAAAACTCTTCCTGAGCAAATTACTCCTGAATGAAGCTACTGTTCAAATTATCTCCACGCTATAAATGAGATTTACGAACCGCAGACTTCGTAGCGTTTAATTTATGTTTTTTTCTGGAAACCGAGGCAGGGACAACGCATTTCTTGATTGGGGTTCTTTTGTCCAAGCCTCACAAGTTTCGATTAAACTTTAACTTCCACCAAAACTTGAGCTTAGAGAACAAAAGTCTTCTTCATTTACAAGAGAATTGAAAGGTTTATGCTGTTTTCGTGACCCAATCTAAATTAAACCTAATTAAAAATTGTACCAGACATTTTTTTCGAAGTTTTTGGAATCTCGTACGAGGTAATTTGGAGATGACTAGTAATTCACTTGATTGGTGCTCCTGTCCAATTGCAACAAAGAGATAGAAGTTTGGTAAGTACTAAACTCTGCTGGTTGAATTACATAAGTGATTATTTAAATTGTAGAAATATCCAACATTCTACTTGTTTTTTTAACGCTCCTTGTAGAAAATAAAATTTTAAATCAGCACAAATGAAAAAATATGTTATTTCATTTAGTTGTATATATTTAATTGCATATTATTATGCTCAACGCATCTGATTTATGGATACCTAATCAATTAAAAATACCAATACAATTCTTATATATGATTTTTTCTATTTTTCTTGTCCGGTAGCAATTCATTCAAAGTCGATTTTGTGCATACCTAATGAAATATGAAGGCTATAATAATATTTTTGTACTTGAGTTGAAAATTGATATTACAATCACACTATTTTAACATTGAATTAAATATCCAATTTAATAACGGATGTCAAATGTTTTAATTTCAACATCTCCTGTTCTTGGAAGATCTGCTTTCAGCTAAATTTTTAGAAGCAGGCGCATCCGTTTTCATTTGAAGTTACAGTCAGGAACTCCGAAACCACTTAAATTTCCACTCACTTAAATTCTCAACAATTTTATTACGATACTTTTCTCATTCGAATCATTGCGATTTGAATGAAAATAACGGCAAAACCGTGAATGAGAAAACAAAAAAATCCCATATTTTGATCCCTAATCCTTTTCGCCCAAGAAAACCCAACGATTGGAACATGAGAAAGAATTTAAAGCGTCATTGTATTGTAACCCTCGTTCGCATTTTTCACCGTTAAAACTTTAGGTATAATTTCTCAGTTTGTACCAAACATATATCTTGAGCACGTAACTATTTCCTAACATGTAACAATGTAACTAACGTTGCAAACTTTCAATTATTTTGGAAGGGACTTCAGTACATATCTCTGATGACACCTCTTTTTATATTACAAATGTGTAATTTTTGAATGGTTGATTATTTGACGCTTCTAAGAACTTTTGAAAAAGTCTCTCAGTGCATTAACGTTACAACGATTTAGTACTCAAAGTTGTCAAAAATGAACACATAAAAACCCTACATAAAAGAACAGAAAATTTGGATTTACTTTGAAGAGAACGAGTAGCTTTGGAAAATTTTGTTTCCTAATCTTGGGAGTGATAAATGCCAAATAACTTTACAATCTATGGAATAACTTTCTAATTTTGTTTCTATGCGTTTAAAAATTAAGACAAACATTTCTTCGTATTCAAATACTCACAATGTTCTGATGTGAAAACAGCGAGGATTTTAGTTTACCTATTAGAAGCTAAATTTAGTACATCACGAGAAGCTGTGAGTGTAATATCCTTAGCTCCTCTTTTATCTTGGATGAGAGATTTCCTAGAAATCAGTCTATTTCATCTACTATAAGCCCTGTTTTGAACAGTCGAGCGTCCAGCGCCAATCAAACGAACACAAAAACAATGATTCTAACAACACCTTTGTCTGTGAAAATGGTTCAAATTTTGCTTACCTTCACTGTGATGTCGTCCTTACAACTACGACCAGAATCAAACAAACTAACATGATCTTAAAAATAGGTACAATTAACATGAACGAGATTTTTGATGCCCTCACTAAACACACAGGCTCATTATAACAGTGAGAGCTGTACAAATAATTATGCTAACGATATCGTCAATAAAAACAATGAAATAACTAAAAAGATAAGTAATTGAAAGCCATCGTCAATGAAAGCGACGTAACCCATTGAAAATAATGCCTTGGCCTTCATTCAACGGCATTATGTTGAATAGAATACTACTATAGTCAATGAAAATGATATAACTCATTGACAGTATTGCCTAAGAATTCGATTCCCGGCATTGTGTTGTAATAGATTACCATTCATAGTACGTACCCGTCTGGAGGTATCGTAGTTGATCATGTTCTTGCCGTGGTACCAGAAGACGTAGGCAGGCGGCCTGGTGAAGTGGCGCAGGGTGCACTTCAGCGTCACGTTACTTCCTGACTCGACGTACATGTCCGGCGTGCCAGAAATTTCAGACACGGACTCTGTTGGAATCGAGAGACTTCAGATTACTTTTACTTCAGATTTTTGTTGTTTTTAGTCTTCGTAATTTAGAAGAGAATATCAAACACTTTGGTTCGAAGGCAAATTTTTAATCAAACAGACCCTGTTGTAGAAATATGATCTTGGATCATTCGTATTTCAGCGATTTATTTTCAGTTTTTTTCGTGACTTAGGGAAACTCAAAGAGTTCAGGTGAACTCTTGATAAAACAAACATGTTAGGAACACAAGATTTTGGATTACAAGTGCTCCACTTTGTACTGCGTCTGAGGCTAGAGTATCAAGCAATTAAAAATGATTGTCAATAGCTTGTGACTCAGTTGTGCCGGAAAAACACGAAGTTTTGAAAACTAATATATCTTCTTTTCATCTTCGTCGTCATTTTTCATACCAGACGGGAGAGTGCATCGGTAACGAAATATAAAATTTTATTCAATTTTTTCACTGAGATTAACTCTCGGTTTTATTTTGATTGAGTTTATACAACGTGAAGATATTTAAAAAAAAAATTTGTTCTTTTAAGGCACCTCCACTGCTATACTTGGAAGCAGACAGTGCACCGATATTTATTTCTAAGATAATTCAATAAAAACCAAAAAAATTCAGGCCCTGCCTATTTTGGGCACACAAAATTGCTCCTAATTATCCTAGAATAAAGCTGTTATTGATCGCGTGGTACAGTTCCAATAAAGTAAATGACCTCAATTTAAAAGGATTCTGTTTTCAAAACCTTTGCATTTCTCCCGTAGAGTTTGAACCAAAGATCCATGTTCGATTTAAAACAAGCCTGAGGCCATTTTAGTCGAAGAAGTAACCTTCATATTACATGGACGTTGTCTCAGACCACTAATGGGCAAAAGGCAAGAGGCTTAAGAACAAACATTGGTTTATTTGACAGTAATTCCCCATTGAAAAGTGACTTACGCTTGAGTGCTGGTTCTCTCCTCCCAATTAAAGATTGCACAGAATGGTAATGTTACACAAGCAAATACTCTCTTTTTCTTCCACCTTCCGGATACATGAAAAACAACTTAAAGGCGAAACTTATAGTTATAATAATAATTTCTGATATTTTATAGAATGCTGCAGAGTAATACATAGAAATATGCGATACAGAATTAGGCCCTCAAGTGGAACGTGATGTACTACCTGAAGTAAGACTGGTGAGATTACTGTTAGAGAGAAAAGACGCTTGGAATAATTTATCATATTCAATAAAAATTAAAAAGTTCAGTCGTACTGCCAATAATATCAAGAATTGCATTCGTTTATTAATGAAAATCCTGCGTTGGGATATACTGCGTTGAAAAGCGTTAAGCTATTTTTTTCGTTGGGTAAAAAAATAAAATACTCGTTCAAAGCGGTTAACATTTATTAAACTTGAGACTGAGAAAAAAGTTACTGTTGAAGTGGAATGTGGATAACAAAAACAAACAAAACCTTAGGTCTATTTTATCCGTGCTCATAGACACGTCATTGCGATAGACACTGAATGAATGATGGTTTCAATAATTCATGTCGACTAAATTTATCCCTTCTGGAAGGGATGAAAATGTTAAAATCTTGGATTCGTAACTAAAATCCACCGAACACTACACATGAGCAAATACTTATAAAGTACAACCTAAAAATATTATCAATAGTTTCAGAAGTACTTTTTGCTCTTTAAATGATGAAAAATAGATGTACGTCAAACAACTTATTCTATTAATTTAAAAAACCAACAGATCAACTTTGTGTCGCAGCTGACAAAAATGGCGGTGGTGTTGTATGATGGGGGACAAGCAAGTCTTCATCACAGTATTGTGTTACAGCTGACAAATAAGTCTCATCCATAGCGTTGTGTCCCAGACATGGCATTGTGATGTAGGGGATAAGTATGTCCCAACTTAGGAATGGTGGAATGGATGGCAAGCAAGTCCTAACCATGGTTCTGTGTTATAGATGTTAGATAAGTCCCATTAATGTTGGTGTGTAACAGGTGACAAGTCCCAGCCATGGTATTGTGTTACATGTGATAGATAAGTCCCAGCCATAGTACTGTGTTATAGGTGAAAAGTCCCAACCATGTTACTGTCATAGGGGATAAGTCCCAACCAAGCGACTGTGTCATTGGGAAAAGTCCCATCCACGCAACTATGTTATAGGGAAGAAATCCAAACCAAGCCACTGTGTCATAGGGAATAAGTCCCAACCATGCGACTGCATTATAAGGAAAACGTATCAACTTCGGTATTTTGTAATGAGGAATAAGTCCCAACCACTCGACTGTGTCGTAGGGGATCAGTCCCAACCACGCGACCGTGTTGTAAGGAATAAGTCCCAACCCCGGTATTTGGTTATGAGGAATAAGTCTCAACCCATGTATTGAGTTGCAGCTAACAGGTCAAGTCCCAGGCGTGACATTGGGTTCGGTCAGACAGAAGTTATTCCATATAGAGTAATTTTATTCTTCCAAACGTCAGAAATTTCTGAAATCATTAAAAGTTCTACATACTGTTCTTGAAAATCCTGTCCGAGTCATGAAAACTAGCTCCTTTGAGACCAGAAACTTAGATAGAAATTTATGCTAGTTCTCGCGCCGAATGATTACAAGGAAGCAACAAAGCGTCGTGTTCCTGCTTGTGTTCTTTTTCAAAAGTTTGGTGTCAGACGCAGGCAGGGACGAAGAACGAATTTTATTCGTGCCCTTTGAGCTGGAAGTTTGTTCGAGCAATGTCTTAACAATGTTTAATATAACATTTTATTCGGAGCGGCTAAATATCGGACGAAAATTTTTCAAAGCTAATTGGAAATGCGCAGTCCGCTCTGTTGCATAACTGGAACAGCTTTCTTTTCGAATGACTCAAGAAAGACATTTTTAGTGACGTTTACGTTTGATGATTTCGCCTGTAACACGTTTAACGAGCAGAAACATCTACATTACTTATATTTTAGCAATATAATGTATCTTGTTGTTTCTGCTGTTCAGCAGTTATAACTATTTTTGCACTTGACTGCCTCACAGCACTCCTAAAATTCTGTAATGAACCTCATGTAAATGTAACGTACTTAGTACTTACTTCTAAAAACTAATAAAAACAAATGCAGTTCAATAATAAACTTTACCATTAAATGATATTGTTCAAAAAGAACTAATTTGTGCTCAAAAAACAAAAATTCATAAAATTCATTATCATGTTCTTCATGTTTCCATCACAAGGTTTTTTTGCACTTTAAATTCATTTCAGTCTGTCTTTATAAAATGCCTTCGAGGATAAACTCCCACATTATAGACAATTTTTGTCATTGGCGCATGTGAAAGAACATTAAATCTGCCAATAATCTTGACCAACCGATTTTTTTTAAATGATTGAAAAACTAATCATCCTCATCGAAGATAAATTTTATTCACCTGAGATACTTTCTTTGATAATAAAAAAATAATAAATAATGCACTTTTAGATGAGGTAATGTAGCCCATCTATCATGTCATATTTCAACTGAGAATAATAATGGTAGTGAGAACGAATGAACATTCAAAAATCTAGCTTAAAATTAAAAAATAAAATTCAATATAAAAGAAAAACAACTTTAACTCTGCACGATCACGTTTTAACTGAATTACTAATTTTGCAATTTTAAATTGTATAGCAGTTTTCACAACTATATTAATTGAGTGAGAGTTTTCATAATTTCATATCGAATGAGAAACTTCACAATTTCAAATAGAATAACGTGTTTTACAATTTCATATTGAATAGAAGTTACCTCGATTAACACCTACGTGAAAATATTCCTAATTCCGAATTGAGTGATGAAATCTGCAATCTCACATTACACAACATTTTCACGATAAAATACATATTTTGGCTATTAACCTGTTGACCGTCAGTGAGCAGTTTTTTCTCCCTGGTAGGTTGTAGTTTTCCTGTCACTGTCTACTTAACTTGCCCACGCAAAATCTTCCCTAATCGCATCTGCGTAAATGAGTAGACGCATGGGTTTTTTAAATCCATGATGGTCACTGTCGATGTATTAGTTATCTAAAACAACTGAAGGCAGTTTATGAAAATGACAGTTTAGATGCACCGCAACCCCACAGGTTAACAGGTTAAATATGCCCAATTGAGCAGTCACTCCATGATGACCAATTAGAGGCTGTCTGAGAACACTCACGCAGCACCATGAGCTTCGTCTGGATGGCAGAGGGCGGGTGAGAGGAGAGTTGACAAGCGTAAACTCCGGCGTCAGACGGACGGACTGGCTGGATGGTCAGGGTCCAGGTCTGTGGGTACACCAAGTCGATATCTCGGTAGTTGTTAAATAAGAGGAACAGAGTTGGTGCTTGGATTTTCAAAATTATCTGTTAAATGTACAGCATGCTAAAGGTACAAAATGCACCGTGCATGTTTAATTGCGAAATTAGCGTTGCAACATTTATGTAGCACATGTTTCACGTAATTAAGAATTATATTTTTCCTTTTCTATTCTAATAGCTCGATTCACAAGCTCGGGTCGGTTTGCCCCGACTACTCTAATCCTCATTACACAGTATCTATTGATGATTTTCCCCTATGCGCATTTAGAGTGATTCAGAGCTCCTGTTGTCTCTTCCATAAACTTCAGACCAAACATAAAATGAAGGACCAAGCTGAAGCATAAGCTTTAGTTTTGTTTTCAGCTTTCGAAACTGAATCGTTTCAGTTCCGTTTTCAATGCTGAAGCGCTAATTTCAGTTTTAAGAATGAATCAAACAGAATTATAATTTTGGTTGGAGATCAGACGATGAGAAGGTTACATTTTCTATCACAAACAATTACAAAAAAGGCTCTCGAAACTTCATTGTTGGATGTTTGACGTATAACAGGGTGAGATAGCTTGTAGGAAAGTGAAATTATTTCGACATACTTTTTAGATTCTTTAATGGAAGGGATAAAATTCTTCTATGTTTGAAAATCGGTTTCACCTTCGCAGTAACTAAGAGGAGAAGAAAGAGGCATTCATCTGAAGTGATAGAAGCACACCTAAAAACCGAGGAGGATTTTTGCAGTCTGAAAGCTGTTTTTGTATTCTGGAATACCTACAAGGGACTTTCCCTGGACTCTGTCATCACCGTAATATGTCATTCCCATCAACAGGAAAATATTTCTTGCCTAAAAACTCGGCAACATCTGCCAAACGCACCCTACTTTAACTTGCTCAAACAAACCAATTCTAACGCCAGTTGATTTTCTCCAGAAGAGTTCTAAGCAGCTTGTTGCTTTGTCTATTGAAAGCCAACAAGTGCAAGTCATTTCGAACAATGCTCCTCGAGCTTTTTTTCTCTCACATTCATTTCTTTGGTTAACTTTCCAACTGAATATCTTTATGTTGCGTCTTGCCTGTGCTCTGACGGCTTTGACAATCTTGGAAGTGCGAGAAGTTCAATGACGTCCAATTCGAGGAGTTTTCGGTGGTTCAAAGTTGGTCGAAACGACGCAAAGCGTGACAAACCGAAGTTTTAGAGCTTTCAGTAGCTTGTATGCATTTCAACCTTGCGATAGCTCAACGCCCTGTGCAGCAATAATTTTTCTTACTACCGTATATAATATTAAACTACTGTGAAAATAAAGAAGACTAGACATACTAGATAATATATAACCCTGAACCTGTATAAGTACGAGGTTTTAGTAATATTTTATCAGTGTTTTGTTTTATAAGCTGAAAATTGGTTCGAAAACTTCATACACACTTGGTAGGTACAATTTTCTGTACATCAAAACCAAAATCTATATGTTTAAATAAAGGTGGAAGCACATTATTGGGAAAAAAACGTCCGCGTACAATAGAGAGTGTGACAAGCAGAAGAAAAGGTGAAATAGTCAGTGGCGCTTGTATCTTTATCATGTGTATTTTACCAATTTTCTAAATAAATTCCGTATGTGTGCCTTCACTGGGTACCGTGTGAGTTGTGTTAATCTTGTAAATTATCCAGGCGTAGAAGATTATGCTGAACACATATGATTACTAATTTAACCTCCTACTTTGTGGAGTAGGGTAAGGTAATAAAGGACTTCACGAAGATCATTAAGGTCTTTTCAGAATTTCCCTCATTCCCATTTCCCATTATAGCAATTAAACTCTTTATCGAATGAAGCTTCGTATTGACTAGAGACATAGCTGAAATACTAAAAATAGAAATTTGATCACTGCTTTTGCAGCGGAGAGAGCCGGCAGTAGCCATCCGGCCCCTGAGGCACATTTAGCAGGCAGTAATGCAGCCTTGTCGATGTGCATTGCTTCGACAAGATAGCTATAGTAAGATTTTTCCATCATTCATCTCAGTCTGGCTTAAACTATGTGGATTACATTCAAAGGAAACATGAAATATAATATCCGATTAAATTATTCAAACTGTATGGTTGTAGATCCAATATTTTTTAATCGTCGCAGCATCAAATACAATTAAGTAGTTGAGATGTTTGGGTATAGGAGTTTACGGAGATGTTTGTTGGCTCTTATGTTTATTAGTATGCACATTCGTCAGTATGATCGCTAATCAAACTGATACTTGGGTAAGGTTTAAAATTAATCAATATTCAATAATTTTATGAGCAGTCATTACTTGGAAGCGCGATATCATTTAGATTTTTTGGAGCCGGCAATCAGAAACAGCAGCATTCAACGCTTTAGAAAACGTATTCATCAATGTCAACCCACAGAAGAGTTTCGACATCAGTGAGTGGATACAATTAGTGTTTTTTAGTGTGGCGAGGTATTGTGATTAATTATTGTTCATGGTCAGCTATGTTCACGTGTCATTTATCACTGATGTAAATTTTGAAAATCCCTTAGAGTTTCAAAAATATCATTCCGATAGATCCCAAAATTTTTTTGCCAGCTGTCGATCTCATAAAAAACCCTGATTATTAATGTTGTCATGGTAGTAAGATCCGATACACTTAATTAATGCATAGAAGAA
>JACJUY010016865.1:0-13001 GCA_014220935.1 Platorchestia sp. MABIK | reverse complement strand
CGAAAAAAAGGTGGTCCGTAACATAACAAAATCCTATTCTACTGCAACAAAAAGAAAGCCTACCTAAACTTAAGCTCGGGCCCTCACATAGTCCCCCTGGGAGCGCTAATTCCCATAGATACAAGAGTTGTATCCCCCTAAGGAGCATCGCCCACAAAACAGACTTGCAAAGCTTTTAATTGGAATAGAAAGCAGATTTACCTTAAAATGGCAACAATTAAAGTAAAACCAAATTGTTCCCGAATTCTAATGATAATCCGAAAATGAGGTCATGAACGCTCGATTCACAAAGAATATTACAAAGAATATTACAAAGAATGTTACAAAGAATATTACAAAGAATATTACAAAGAACATTATGAAGAATATTACGAAAAATATTTGCGAGGAATAATTTTTGACCGAATTAGGCGGTACGAGCAGAATCAGACAGTTGTGGACGCATGCTCATCACGGTAGAGGAAACAAGGTATAGGGTCATTTATATGCCGGAAAATACTCTCTCTCGTTCAGCTAGCCAATAGAAAGAATTTGTTTCAAACAAATTTTATGACGTCACCATTGTGCCAGAGTTGGGGATAGCAGTGCTACCATATACAATCTAAGAGCTGCTATTGGTTCGTTGCCATGACATCAGCACTGCCACAAGGTCGACGAAAAATAAACCGGTTTGACCCTACCTTGTTTCTTCTACCGTGAAGCTCATCAAGCTCAAGCCTGGCCCACTGAACACGAGCACTTGTTGGTCACCACCAAATTTACACTTGTTCAAGTCCTTTTTTGAGTTATGCTTGAATAGGTAAATTACTTGTTCTTTACGCCTTATACTCTTATGTTCACTTTGATTTATGCTTAACAAACTCAATCAACACGGATGAAATTAATTAAAATGAACGCTAATTAGGAACCGAACCCAGGCTTTCAATCAATCGACCAGACGTTTATCTTCGCGCCAAAAGATGAATACAATGCCCCCATATTGGCACGACTAGTAAAACGTATTGGTATGACAAAGGAAAACAATTAGGTATTCCCTTGTATTGGCACACCTTGTGAAACGCATCGATTAAAATAAGAAAATAATTCCTCCTTATTGGCACAACTTGTAAAGCGCATTGATGAAAAAAGGAAAACAGTTCCCCCTTGTTGGCACAAATAGCAAAACTCATTGACTGAAAAAAAGGAAAACTCCTCTTGTTGGGCACTACTATTAAAACGCATTAAAACAGTCAACAAACTAACAGGGAACCAAGAAGCAGATAATATCAACAAAAGTTACCGAGTTTGCAGACTTCGACAGACTGCTGACTGCAAGGGTGCGATGGTCGGGGATCAACATCACACGCTTTTGCGTCTCGTTGCACATCTGCCTTTGCGATCAAGGTGAGCAAATGGACAAGATCACCTCGAAAAACCAAAAGAAATAGAGTTGCATTGCAATATTTGGTGGCTTTTCCAGCGTGGAGGAGCATACACGAAAAATATTGATATTATATTATATCATATTTTATTATATTATAATTTTATTATATAATGTTATAATATAATATAATATTATTATATTATATTATAACATAATATTGTTATATTATATTATTTTATATTATTTAACAACGGAACATGATGACTTTTTTCTTCTATGTTTTTTCAACATTTTCAAGAAAGATTGCAAACCAAGTCAGAATAGAAGGAATTGTTCAAAAATTAGTGCAGTGGATTTTTGTTAGCAGTGATGTTTCTTAGAGATAAATTGCATCGGGAAGTACAGGGCTTCCCCACAAAAATGTACTCATACTTTGACTGACGATTTACATGTATTTTTTTTTGGGTTTTTGTTTCAGACGCAACTAACTTTTTCTTTTATGACATTAAATTTTCCTAAATTTAACGTTATGTCCATTTATTTAACTCATTGGTCTTGTATTTATGTCTCCAAACACACATCAAAATGAATAACACGAGTACTCTGTAGTTAAGGAGTGATTTCCTTTTCAACTGCGCTGTGTCCATGGAAGTTGAAAATTACAAGGTGTCGGTAAAGACAGTTCTGCACTGCTCCCGACTCGGCCAAACCTAATTGACAGGAGTCAGTTCCAACATACATACTGCATTGGATTAGATTATATGTTAGTTCAAGCCTCCCTAACCGCTACGAAGGGGATCCAAAGAGAGGAAGGAGCAAGGCACTATTTAGTATGAAGTTAATCAAGGGAACGCGGAATCTATGCAGAAAGGGCATGGAAACAGTAACTTGAGAGAGAAGATTATGAAACAAGATCAAAGTTGAAGAAGAAAGTAGAAGGTGCTGAAAAACAGGACAGCAGTGAACCGAAAAAGATGGTCCTTAACATAACAAAACCATTTTATTTCAACAAAAAGAAGGCCTACCCAACTCTCAGCTAGGGCCCTCACACATTTTCCCCCTGGGAGCGATACTTCCCATAGAGACAATAGTTGTATCCCTCTGAGGGGGATGATCGAAACCCAATTTACAAGATAAAAAATATCTTCACATTTCATTCTCCTGCTCAAGAAATGAGAAGTTTTTTCATGAAATTTCATTTTCACTCGTTTTCTTCACACAAAAGAAACCAAAAAATAGTTGATATTTAGCGGTTAGTTATAGTAGATCGCTCCATGCAATAAAAATATTAGCAATAAATTACTTCTTAATTATCCTAGAGTTTTATTACAAAAAGTTGTTTAATAAAATTTACCAGCTCACTATTGAGAACTGCCTCAATTTCTAAACTTAACTAAAATGTACCCAACAAATAATCATATTGGATACAAAAAAAAATAATTAATCTATTTAGTCTCCAGATTGGAAACGTGAAAAGCTGAAGCATTGAATATACGGAATGAAATCAGTTGAGAATTCGATACTAAAGCATCGTCATTCATGAATTCGGGGTTACATCAACTGAACCGTGTCTTTCAAAATGCACACACTAAAGTAGAAACTACATAATGGATGTTACTATGCCACGTATGTTTAGACTAAACTTGAAGACGCTAAGAAATTAATGATAATTCAGACGAGAGACGTGTTCGTTACTCCAACTAAGATAGCAAAAATTCAACGCTGGCGCTGGATGTTCCACGAGATCATGTATGGGCTCCATAGCATTTTCTTCAACATAGATTAGGTGTAAATCAATCTGTCCAAAACATAAAAATAAAAAGATATGTAACAAAATCGAAACTAAATTCAGAGAAGCAAGAGTTCCACAAGAAATCTTGCATTAACGCGCACATGCCAATAACATACGTTCAGCAGCACCTGCTGAGAGCGACAGGCAGTTAATGTTCACGCAACAGATGGCCTGGGTTTTGCGGTTCCTTCGAGATGATTCATCGTATAAAAACAATCATCACAGTCGACAAGAGCACAAAATGTGTCCCAAGTTCAAACACTTTACTGACGAGACAACTTCGCTGCTTATCTGCATGGTGAAAGCTACATTCACCAGAAAACTAACTTCAAACGTGCCTCTAAAGTACATGATTAGCAATGCAGACACCTCGATGTAAAGTAAGAAATAAATTGGGCTGCTAGTGTTCAATGGGAGAAGTTGTATTTTAGCGTTGAGGGAAGATGGACATCTGAACATGAGAGCTGTAAAAGATAATGATTTGTAGGAAGGTTTCGAATTAATAGCAGTTGACTTCAAGTCTCAACAAACACTTCGGTCAAGGCTCGGCATAGAAACAGCTGTTTAAATGACGCTGTCGTATCTCCTGATGCATAGCCCCTTCTGTCAATAGTGATGGGATAATTGACATCTATTGAATTAAACACAAGGAAACAGGTTGGAAATTGGTTAAATACTAACGCTTTGTAGATTGAATCTGCACAAGGCTTAATAATGTTTAAGAGTAATCATTAATTCCTAACCAGTTGGGTACACATAAACTGAACGAGAGCAGAAAAAATTTCGAAAATAGCTGTGTAAACGTGAAAAGTAAATTGTAAAATATGTGAAGAAATCGAGAAATTCAACAAACGAATACGTGAGATAACGCGACAAAAGTCTACACACAAAAAAGGAGAAACTGTCTCGAAGAGAGAAGAGACTACTATGACCACCAATGACCATCACTATCGGCAGAGACAAAGGGCAGAAAGTTTATCACAACTAACAAGCATTGATCACAAGAGGCTCAGAAACCGAGGAGAGTTTATCACAATTAACTCACATTGATCACCATCTGCGGAGATACAAACATCAGAGAGCTAAGCGTACACACTATTCTAGACCAACCCATGCGACGCTGAGACTTTCGAGTAACAGATGATAAATCGCCAATTTTTCTCCAGTCTAGCGTCTCGCAAAGATGCGCGCAAACATCATATCGCATGAGAGTACGAGCTTGTGACGGCACCCATTATCAAAACGGAGTTATTGATACCAGTATTGAAGAATATAACAATTATATAAAACATTTCAAATGATCAGAAGACAGTAGCACACCCTAAGTGGTCCAGAGAGCAACACAGGCAGCCGTGTCACGGGCACCTCAGGACACACCCTGGGATGTTCGGTCAGGGTCAGGCAAGGCTGAACAGAACACCTGCACCCAGGTGACCACTGCATGAGTAATGTCCACTGGACATGCGATGAAAGAAAGACCAAGCTATAGGAACGACTTGCAGGAACTGGTCTCATGCGTGCAAATATATTTGTGATTGTAGAAAATCGGTTAGGAAACTTTTACTCATTGGCGCTGCATTACACTTCTCTTAGATTTAAAATTTGAAAAGGACCGTAATTACAACAGGGCTGTTAAAGTACAGGAGCGTGTTTGAACACCAACACCACCCACTGGAGCATATGAGCAGGCCAGGCCGCGCACACACAGAGCAACAAGCGGGTCACCACAACGAGGGTCGCAGATCGCGCCTCAAAATGAGGTCCAATGACAAGGGACCGCGCGCCCTACTTCCATGAGCCAATTCGTCAACTCGACATGGCTAAATATTTTCCCATCCTGCACGACATATTCGGTGCGTGATTATTATTTCCACGAGCGTGTCTGTGCCTATTACTTCTACGAGTGCGCTTATTATTTCCACGAGCGTGTCTGTGCCTATTACTTCTACGAGTGCGCTTATTATTTCCACGCTCACCAAGTGAACAAGTCTCTGGTACATTGATATTTAACATCCGCCCATTAGGCGTCTACTTTCAAACACTGAACGGGGATTTGGTATACTTCACAAAAACATAGAACTGCTGAAACTGAGTAGAGATTGAAGCAGATCGTGAAGAATTCTCAAATGCTACAAGAGCTGTTGCTGGTATGTTTTTGGAAACTTTGAATCTACGTGAGCAAGATTGAATGTTTATTGGGCTTTAAGCAATGAAAAAGAAACTATACAAATAATGCAGTGATCCTCTATCTACGTACAGCAGCCTGGTAGTTATAAAAACATCATTTAATAACAAAATTACAGAGCTGATGATAACTTATCAATGACTACGTCGAACAACTAATGTAAAGAAAGCATCATTGGTTAAAAATCACCACCAACATCGTGTTACTAGTTTATAAAATGAATATAACGTTAACGATAATCAACAATGTGAAACAAGTTAATTGCTTATGATTCAGCACTCAGAAATCAAGCAAATCAACTACTGCAAATGATAGCCAATGACTTGACCGCAAACAACACAGAAGAACTATGAATGATTGTTGATAACTTAAAGATTAGTAACACGGAAAAACTAGGGCGAATAATATCAATAATTTAGGAATTGTTATCGACGTAGAACAGCTGTTGTTCATGAATATATTACTAACGACCTAATGATCTTAAACCGCGTAGAATAACTACCGTCAATAACTAGTAGCTTAACTGTTATTAAAAATCCAAAATAGCCATTTTTTACACAATTATTGATGGCTTAACGAATACTATGGTCGAACAACTTCTTTCATTTTATTCTTTAAAGAATTATCATGCATAATTTACCTAACGTTACAGCGCTGAATGCCAGAAAATTTCACATTCACGCGTCACAAGAATCCGAGCTTGGCATCCTGGAGCAAATGTGCAAATGAAGCTGCTTTTCACGCACGTCACACGCTGTGAATACAGAGCAACTCTTGTTAATATAGAGACGGCGAAGTGCGGGCGTTCCGTGTCAGAGAAATTTGTGAGTCAGAACACACTCTTGATAACGGTCAATTTTGCATTAGATATCAATAGAAGTAATGTAAATGTATGTTTTTCGTTATTGATGAGAATACGAGTCAGAAATACGTGTCTGACAGGAGTGTCACCAACATAAAGAAACGATCATCGCATAACTGTATCAACAACGAAGATATTCGCCCGAGAAAAATTTCCACAAAGATACAGCTATACTAAAGAACACTAATTTTGACGCAGACATTGTTCTTTCGAATTTAAAAATTAGACACAGACATTAACTTTTTCGCATTGAAAAAAGCTACACAAAGGAAGGAGAGCACACTTCTGCAGCGGGCTGTGTGTGTGTGTGTGTGTGTGTGTGTGTGTGTGTGTGTGTGTGTGTGTGTGTGTGTGTGTGTGTGTGTGTGTGTGTTTGTGTGTGTGTGTGTGCGGCACGCGCGCACGGAAGGCCGTCCCGTGACCCAATAACGCACATATCCAGGGCAACCACACGGCGTTTGCTCGCTCGTAAAATGCGTACGGTCAGCGCATGACCAGGCCAATCAATCTCCTCCTCGACTGCAGGGAGCAAAATAACTGTGAACTATAGGGCCTTGATTGCGGAAACGTAGCTGGCCGCGATGTAGTGGCGCGGTCCCTTCAAAGCGGCGGTGGCCGAAGTGCTCAAATGAAATTACGCATCATTCCGTGATTGCAGTAATGCGGGAGATGTGTACTCATTCTCACTGTACTAGAATGCACCTGAGGTAATCGTAGCTGTCTCTTTAGGGAGAGAGCTCCGTTGTTTGTGAAAGGATACGAAAATCAATCAAACTAAAGAGGGAAAGAAGAAAACAGATGCTTTGAAAGCGTGACTATATTTTTTCTCTAGTGATGATAAATACGTCACTTTCCGAATGCAAATTGATTTTCCTCAAAATGAAAGTTTTCATTTTTTATTGAAGCATTGCATTGTTGTTATTATTGATTACATTAAAAACAGTTATCATTCATTTCAAGAAGCAATCGTTATGATGTGCAGAGTTTTACAGAATAAAGCTGTAACATGAACATTTACGACGCATTTAGATCCTTGGTAATACTGGAAACTTCTCTAAAAATGTCTTTCACGCTGTAACTCAAAATCATAAGTCCCAGGCACCGCATTAAAAGAAGTACTAGAAACAAATCCATTATTTCTCAGAATCATAAAATCAAACCTTCGTGCTGGGTTCTAAATTTGACACTATATATACTTCAGACCTTTCCTTACTACCTGAACTCGATTATAAATATTCCAATTTTTATCCAAAGTGTATGTAATTCCTAATTAAATGAATGACAGTTCTGTATGAAAAACAAACGTTCAATTAGGTTCACTTTTATTTCGATGAATTGCAACGCAAGATTAATCTTATATGAATCATAAAACGCTCAAATGAACGCGGTTACTGTACAGTTGGTCAATCATACGTACGACTTTAGTCGTTCAACCTTAGTACTTGGTGAGAAAAATTATAAAAACACAAACCTTAGTGAGACAAATTTTCCACTCAATTTAAACTGAATTTGGGAGAAGTCTGAGGCGGACGTTGTGATGTGAGAGTTCTGGACAAGTTCAACATACATTCAATATACAACATATATATTGAGATCATCTTCTTCCTGGACTTCGTAAAATGAAAGATTAGATTAGATTATAGGTTAGTTTAAGCCTCCCTAACCGCTACAAAAAAAGCGTATCGAAGAGAGGAAGGAGGAAGGCACCATTTAGTATGGATATTAGGGAACGCGGAATCTATGCAGAAGAAACATAGAAACAGTAAGTTGAGAAAGAAGTTCATGAAACAAGAAAAAAGTTGAAGAAGAAAGTAGTAGGAGCAGAAAAACAGGACAGCAGTGAACCGAAAAGGTGGTCCTTTAACATAGCAAAACACATTTTATTTCAACAAAAAGAACACTTACCTAACTCTAAGCTCAGGCTCTCACACATTTCCCCTGGGAGTGCTAATTCCCATAGAGACAATAGTTGTATCCCCTTGAGGGGTCAGAAAATGAAATTCGAAGAGGAAATCCTCAGCGCTCATACGACCATTAGCTACACAGTCGTATGCTCAACACGAGATCAGATTATAATGAAAAAAGTAATGTACATATCCTAAAAAATCGTAGAGGAGCCAGCGAATAATCATCAGCTACATCAGGGCTGATGGAAATAATGCGAAATAAAACTATCGGGCAAAATGCCAATGTCATTCCGCAGAACAGCCTTTAAAAATTTAGGATGAATACACAGTAAAAAACAAAAAATATCAGACGGATTAAAATTGCGTCATTACTGAAAAAGCATTCACGTATTCCTGTGCGAGTTAATCATAAATTCATAGAGCACTGAAAGACTTCACAGGAGCGACAACGTCTACCGAGCGAAGACATGTAGTGCACCCTGCGCGAGGTGCCGCCTGTGCTGCACAAGATCACACACACGCGAGGGCTGAATAGAGTTGCGCGTTAGTTTGGAAGGAGGAGAAATTTCATAATTTCATAACGCGGCCATACACGTTCTAATACCTCTACTCTTTTGGATTTGGAACTTGCTTATGTGTGCCAATAGGTACTTCTGCAGGCGCGTGTGCGTTTATATGTCCGAGTGTACACGGGCGTTTATAAGTCTGCGTGCACGCGCGTGTTAATACGTCTGCGTGCATGCGCGTGTTAATACGTCAGCGTGCGCAAGTGCGCTCAATGATCATGAATGCACGTGTCTTATCTTCGTGCGCGCGGTTGACAAGGTAGAAATCGAAGGAAACCATCCACCAGGCGACGGCAGGAGAGCATTTCTGAGAAACTTGTCTGGTCCGGTGACGGCACTTCCACAGGAAACGCGTGAATGTCTCAGCCTTGCTTACAAAATTTATTTGAACAAATGTTCGGTTTAAATAAACGTCCAAGATGGGATGGCGTCCTCGTCAAAATAATAAATGGCTCACATGCATTCAAAATAATTATAAAATTAACTTAATAGACGTAAGTAAAAATAGGATTAGTAATTGTAACATTCGCCGAGCAGCGACCAGAAGCAAAAATTACCGACAAGAATTTCATCTACATATCATCTTTTAACTTCAAAAGGCTTCAATAGCACGAGACATGGAACACATTTTTAAAAATTTCAAAGTATGCATGCAGAGCAAAGGCACACCCAAATCCAATTCATGATGGCATTAAAAATAAGTGTAGTTTCCTTTGTTACATTTCATTAAAGTTAATAAATTTTTTATTTTAGAATGCCCTTGAAAAATCATGAATTCAAATAAAACGAATTTAATTTAACATTTAATTAGTACGCAGGGAGAAATTTATTATAAGCCTTCAACATATCTATCTTTTTATAACCCACGTTAAAAAACTCTCCTGGGAAATTTTGATTCTACTTCAATAAACAAGATGTCGACCTATCAGCCCTGATTGAAGTAAAACGCAAATACTGTACACTAACATCGCTAGGCCGGACAAGCAGAGCTGCGGTTGCATTGTGTAGCCAGCATCCCTGGACGCTAGAAAAATTGGACACAAAACTGCAGTCGAAGGTCTGCCGGAACTAACCTCCGCTAGCATTGTCGTCTTTTGTCAAAGAAATAAATCGACGAAGTCACGCAGCTCTTGGTTTGTAGATCACAGCAATTTTTGTACTCCCTAGCCCGAGGGTGTCGGTTCAAGCTATTTCAGAGCTGAATTTAAGGTGGGTTATTCAAAATTTGTATTGTCAGACGCTACTCAAGGTGAAAAAATTAGTTTACATTTTCGTTTCAGCTTGCAATTCTTCAGAATCCAACACTGAAATCCTTCATGGTTGAAAAATTGATAACTTTACATCCCTTCCTGAACTACACTTCTCCCTCTCACTGTATTTTGACAAATCTAACCTTTTTAATAAATATCTGATAGCATAAACGAATGGTGTCCTCGCTCTTTTTTTAATCTACAGCTTTAAATTTAGCGACATAGCAACTGCTTTTCTCCTACCTTTCATATTTCTCTCAAACTCCAATATTTTATGATAATGGCTGGCAATTGAAGCACGGTGGTGAACAAACGATCATCTGTACAATATTAGTCATTTGATGAGCAACATTTAGTGATAAATCAGCGAAACAAAAATTAGTAAGAATAAATATTTCGTCTTCCATCATCATTGTCCTCTTCCAGACAATATATTTATATCTAATTAAAATATACATGGTACCATTCCGTACAATAGTATTTTTGAATGAAATATGTAGAATAATTACGATAGAAAAGTGATGATTGATATCATCACACTACCTGAAGAATTTCGGCACGTAATGCTAATTTTTCAACTGTTCTCCAGAAATTCTTCAAAAGAAGTTTCTACTGGAAACGAACCATATTCCAAATTTGAAGTCAACGAAAATATTTCCAAAAATTTATTACAAATTAACAGCCCTTCAGAAATTCACAACAGATACCTATTTATAATTCATTCCGCCAAAAACTGGTTCGCTAAAAATCTTTTCACACCCAAAAAGAAAGCGTTAAAAGACACAAAAGAGAAAGAATTACAAACTTCGTGTCTCAAACTTCTATTTGAAATCACCATCTCTTCTTTAGAAAGTAAACCCACAGGACCATCAACTGCCTCCATTTCGAATACGGTCACTTCGAATTGATCCTCTGCAAAATTTAAAATGTGATTCGATACTCCCGACTCGCCTGAAACTTGTATCAGACAAATCAACATCGGTTTGAGCAGCGAATAAGAGCAGGAGCACCAGTATTGCATGTTCACTAAGAGAAACGAAGTCAGAAGGACAGAATTACTCTTGCTCGTGGTCGGTCTCTAAAGTTCACTGGGACAAGCGCCTCCGTGTATTCTGATCAACATTCCAGTGACGAATTACATCATCAAGAAATGCACCGTCAAGACTCCTTTTACGATGGCCACGCGAGCCTAGCATTCTAAATACAGCGAGGTTTACTCGGTCAAACAATGCATGGTCTGTTTCACAGCAATGAGAGTCACAGGACCTCCTTTGTGATCATGAAAAAGGAGCTGAGCTTTAATGCTGTAGTGAGCGGAGACACGCAATCGGAGGCCCCACTCACATAAGTAAATGGAATATCTACAAATTTAAATAAAATATCCAGAAAAACATTACATCAATATTAAGTGAGGATACCTCAATGTGAACGTGTTAACAAGGATTACTGTTATTATGTGATTTCTACCAAATAACCCGTTTATACGCGCATCCCAACACTAATGAAATGCGAAGCTTCTTTGTTTAATTCCATGTCAAGTAGAAATAAACAGAATTATTTCGGTTATACAGTACTAGAATACTGTAAAATAATTTAAAGACGTGACTGACTAAATTGCCTCATATATGGCCAAGTTCATCATTAATTCGAGTGAAACATTCAGGACTCCAAACACAATTGACCGTCAGGTGCGAGTCAAGTCAACATTTGGAAGCATTCATACCGCTTAGAAAAGTCGATCGTACATTTTGCTTCTGAAGTTTCAACAGAATTTTACAGGGTGCGAACTGCATCATACGAGAATTTGGACAACTCCAATTTTCAAAGTAAAAATCACGAACCTCGGGATTAATTTAAACAGAATTCACTTAAATTGCGGGCACAAAACGTTTTTCAACATAAAAAATGTTGTAATGACCCTCAACATAAGTTAAACTGATTACACGTAACCTGCGCGCAAGACACGTGTTCCACAATGCGCTTCAGAAGCGCAACTTCAAAAACAATTCAGAAAACCATGGAAATTTGCCGACTCGGATCGGTCGATGGTTGTTGCGCTTTGGTTATCTAAAAACTTAGCAGGCCTTCTGCGAAGGGACTGAGGGGATTTTCATAATGCTGCTGACCGACCTGCAATCATTAACTTAATTTTTATAAATACTTAATGAAAGCTAAATAAATATTAGATTCAGTTAATGTTTGCCATTTCCAAAAATTGTTCACTATAAATGCCTTTAAATTTGAATTGAACATCGAAGTTCAGTTTAACCAATCGCAGTTAACGTGTTAATAGACGCATTATACATCCCCGTTAAGCCGACACATCCGCGAGAATATCGAGTATATGCACAAGGTTTTCACAGTTTAAATAAACCAAAAGGAAATTAAGTTAATGTTGACTTGAAAGAAAAGTCGCTGAATAGAGTAGAGAGAGGGGAGCATTGGCTGTTTATAAGCGCATGCATGCACGCTGCATATAATTAACCCATGAGGTTTCAAATGAAGCAGGTAAACGGTGTTTTGAGTCCACCAGATCCATATCTGAAAACTGGTTACAGCCTTTCGTGAGGCTAAACGTCGAGTTCTAGCATGAACAGTTACCTTGTGGAATGCTTCCATGTTGTCCGTGCTCCACTGGAGATCACGGTGACGATACTTCACTTGGAGCACGTTCTGTGTAAGCGAGGGAGTGTTTCCTTGACACAAATCTGGCTTAGGGTCGACGTTATAACTCGAATCTGTTTGTCCACAAAGTTGTTATTACTAGAGGGAAGCAGTAAACCATTACAGTTATGCATATATACTTCCTTAAATATGCTTTTATCGTACGAAATGAAGAGGAAGTATTCAGTTACAAACATATTCATTAATGAATGCTAGAAGATGAAAAGGAACTTTTTTGATAAGAGTAGTGAAAGAGTACCGTAAAATCAGAGAACAAAAAATTTGATCGAAGATAACATTGCTCGGAACAAAGCTTTGACTCGGCGCGTTGGGCGGACTTCGTAAGAGGTTTGTCTGAGCAACACGATAGAATGGCATGGAAATGGCATCTGATAGCCTAACTGTAGTAAAA